>CAUYQU010085312.1:0-21664 GCA_963574635.1 Cheracebus regulus
TCTCTTTCATTTTTTTCTTTCTTTTGCTGTTTCTTTCTTTCTCCTTTTCTCTCTTTTTCTAAAATCTCTTCCTCTTTCTTTCTCTTTCATTCTTTTTTTCTTTCTTTTGCTGTTTCTTTCTCCTTTTCTCTAAAAAAAAAAAAAAATGAAAGTTAGCTGGGTGTGATGGTGGTGGTACGTGCCTGTAATTCCAGCTACTTGGGAGGTGGAGGCATAACAATCACTTGAACTTGGGAGGCGGAGGTTGCAGTAAGCCAAGATCATGCCACTGCACTCCAGTCAGGACAACAGAGCAAGACTCTGTCTCCAAATAATAAATAAATAAAGAGATGGAATCAAGGTTCTGAGATGCAGTCTTCCTCCCTTAGCAGAAGAGTAAACTGAGGCCTGCAACATGGTAACCACCACCTGTCAGTGGACAGTCCAAAGACTTGTACCTGGGTGTGCTGCTTCCTGGTCCCGGGTCTTAATGCCACCCAAGCTGGGCCAGAGCAGTTGTCCCCAGTCCTAGCTTCACTTCCCCTCCCCTATAGCCCTAACCAGCACAAAGCCTGGTGGATTTCAGCAACGAAATGATCCCTGATCTGCCACCTACTTCCCCTACACTCTGCCACCACCCTGGCCAACCCCTGTCTCACTTGGAGGCTGTCACGGCTCCTCTCTGCTCTCTCCTTCTCCGCCACATTCTCTATCAGCTGCCGGGGAACATCCTTCCAAGCATGATCATGTCACTCCCTGTACAGAAAAGGGCCAGTCCAGCGGGCCCCAAGCCGCCCTCCTCAGACAGGCCTGCCTGGCCTCCACTGGCATCTGGGAACGTGGACTTCTGGAATATTCCCACTATTCCCTGCTAAGAGCAGCTCACTGTGCCTAGACTGCTTGTGGAAACAGCATGGTGTGTGCTGAACTCCTGCTTTCCTTTGAAGAGTCTAGAACTTTTCTAAGTGCCAGGCAGAGGGTGCCTCTGTGCCCAGCCCCAGTGAAAACTCTGGGCATTGGGTCTCTAAGGAATTGCTCTGCTCGTGAAGACTTAACAAATCTTGTCACAACTCCCTGCTGGAGGAATTAAGTGTGACTCCCTAGGACCCCCGCCCCCAACCCAGGAGAGAGCTCTGGAAGCTTGCGCCAGGTTTCTTCTGAACTTCACCCCATGCGCATTGTCCCTTTACTGATCTTAATTTCAATCCTTTTGTGGCAATTAATCTGAGCCAGGAGCGCATCTGCATGCGAGTCCCATGGGTCCTCCTAGTGAGTCACTGACACTGGGCAGGGGGTCTCGGGGACCCTGACGCATTCCTTTAAAACTTTTGGCTGGGTACGGTTGCTCATGCCTCCATGTAAGAAGTGCCTTTCGCCTTGTGCCATGATCTCAGCACTTTGGGAGGCTAAGGAGGGAGGCTGACTGAGTTCAGGAGTTCAAGACCAGCCTGGGCCACAGAGTGAGATCCCATCTCTACAAAAAATCCAAAAATTAACCATGCATGGTGGTGCTCATCTATAGTCCCAGCTACTCAGGAGGCAGAGGCAGGAGGATCGCTTGAGCCCAGAATGTCAGGGCTGCAGTGAGCTGTGATCATGTCACTGCACTCCAGCCTGGGTGACAGAGCAAGACCTTGTCTCTAAAGAAAATTAAAAAAAACAACAACGCCAACACCTTCCAGAAAGCCCACTCCTGTTCTGCGCGCTGTGGCCTCTGCCTGCCTATCTGACCTCCCCTCTCACCTCTCCCCCAACTCTGGCCACATTGTCCCCTTTGAGCCTTTCATACTTGGCTGGTTTATTCAACCACAGGGCCTTTGCACCCATGACTTCTTTCACCCTGTCATCTAGCTTCTTCTCCCTCCCAGCTCTCAGGAGCTGGCCAGGCCTCCCCTATCACACTCTCATGGGGCCCAACCATTGACAGAATGACCTCTGTGCCTGGCAGACTACGGGCTCCTGCTGAACGTGCCTCCTCCTGGGTGGTGGAATGAAACCCCTGAGCAAACCTCTTCTCTCGGGGAGGCAAGAGGACTCCAGGCAGCAGGCTCACCTGCCCCAGCACTTCTACCCTCCTGCCCCAGGGGATCCGTGTTCTGAGGAAGGCCTATTTTTAAAATCAGGGAAGTCTTTAAATAAGCGTAGAAGCTTTTCCTTCTCCAGGGCGGGGAGGAAGTCTGAGGTTGATGAAAACCACCAGCGTGAGAGCTCCGTCACAGACCTTTAGCTCTGGCAGGAGGGGCTGCTTACAGGCTGAGGAGTTTAACTGGTGGCCCAGGTCCCCCTAAAGCCATGGTCCCCAACTCTCTCTCCTTTTCCTATAGGGTTAGGAACCCTCCTGACTTGGTAGATGAGCCGGTCGACCTGGCAAGGTGATGGCAGGGCTGCACAGAAATGAGATGGGAGATATTTATAGGAGTGGAACTGTAATAATTCCAACTATCCCTAGAATACCTGCTGTTTAATATTTTCTGAGTTCTGTGCAAAGACCTTCATCACACACTGCAACAAGCCCATGAGGTGGGGACTGCAATGTCTCTGTTTATGGATGAGGAAACTGAGAACAGAGAGGCCAGTGACTTGACCCAGGTCACACAGCCAGCAAGAAGCACAGCTAGGATTCCAACTCAGGCTGCCCAGGCCAGCACCTGCTCCTCCCGTGGGACCCCTAATGAACACTGCCCAGCTCTGTACCCTGCTCACAGCTGTTAAAGCCTCATACTGGGAAGGGATTTTGGAGCAATGCTTCTCAGTAAGAAATCATGTTCCATACCCTGCCTCTCAGTACACACCGCCTGTGTACAAACATTCTATAACCAGCACTACAGTTACTAGGTGAGGCACTCCTATTTTTCCATTTCATTCTATTTCTTTCTTTCTTTTTTTTTTGAGATAGGGTCTCACTCTGCCACCTAGGCTGGAGGGCAGTGGCATGATTAGGACTCACTGCAGCCTTGACCTCCTGAGTTCAAGAGATCCTCCTACCTCAGCCCCAGAAACAGCTGGGACTATAGGCGTGCACCACCATACCTGGCTAATTTTTTGTACTTTTAGTAGAGATGGAGTTTCTCCATGTTACTTAGGCTGGTCTCAAACTCCTGATCTCAAGTGATCCACCCACCTTGGCCTCCCAAAGTGCTGGGATTACAGTTGTGAGCCACTGTGCCCGGCACGATTTCATTTCTTAAAAGGTTGATTGTAGCTCACTCAATGGATTTCAGGACCCACCAATGGGTTGAGTTTAAAGACACAGTTTTGGGAGGACATGCTCTGCCTATTTCCCTGGGAATGATTGAGAGGGGAGTCTGGTCCAAACCTGAGACATCAGTCATGTCATCCAGGAGCAGGGACTGTGCTATTTGTTTTACAAAAGTGTAGAAAGAAAAAAGAAAAAGTTATCCAGGTAGAAATGAAGAGCTGCTACCCATGTGACTAGGTCCCCTGAGCCAATGTCTAGTGATGCTTTGGCCATGGAAACCACAGGACACAGTGCTCAGGGTATCCCTCGTTCCTCCTTCTGCAGAGGGAGGGGTCCCCAGGCCAGGATGCACATTGGATTCACCTGGCAGCTTTAAGGCACTCTGAAACCTGGGTACTGGGCTCAGAGCTTCCAATTCAACCCATCTGGGTGTGGTCTGGGTGCTGAGGTGGTCAGTGTGCAGCACAGGTGGGTGAAGAACCCCAGCTGCACCTGGGGCCTGTGCACGCCTCATGAGAAATGAGCCCAGGAGCTGCAGGGAGTTCTACACACACCTGGCTCTTAAGTTCCCCAGAGATGGCTGCTGAGTGCAGTAACCTGCACTGAGGACAAGGCCAGCTGATGGCTGAAAAGCCAGTCCATCCTCATGACAGAGCCAGCAGCTCCCATGTCTTCAATGCAGGCTGGAGCTGGGCACCCAGCTGAGTGCTTTCCACACGCAATCTTGTTTAACCCTCACCTCAACTCTATGAGGTAGTGTGATCGTTCCCATTTTACAAAAGAAGAAAACCGAGGCTCTGAGAGGTGGGAGGGGCAGCTAAGGGCGCTGAGAGGTAGGGGGGCAGCTAGGGGCTCTGAGGAGGCGGGAGGGGCAGCTAGGGGCTCTGAGAGGTGGGAGGGGCAGCTAGGGGCGCTGAGAGGTGGGAGGGGCAGCTAGGGGCGCTGAGAGGTGGGAGGGGCAGCTAGGGGCTCTGAGGAGGTCAGGTGAGCCTAGCTCCGCAGCACTGCAAGCCAGGTCTGCACATGGCTACAAACCCCACGAGTTTCTCTTCCAACATGCTGTTTTCCTCTCAGGAACTAGGAGAGCTGATGCTCAAAAAGCTCTGAAGTAATCTCATTGAGATGATTTTTCCCAAAACAATTAATTCCATAAGGGCAGATCATGAAAAGGAACATGTTCTTTAAACCAGTAAGAGGCTTATTTGCCACAAGTGGTCCTGGCCCTGTCCCCAGCTCCCCAACAATGCCCTCCTGACAACGCCCTCCCAGGCTAGCCTCTGTGTGACGACAAGCTGGCTCCAGGCCCCGGGAGTTCCTTAAGGTGAGTCCCTGGTTCGGCATTTCAATCCCTACCTCCCTTGCTGTCTCTGTGCCCTGGTATGGGCTTCTGACAAGGTCCTCACCCCACCAACTCATCCCTGCAACCCCCAGACTCAAATGCATACCCCCAGCTTGACCTGCTGCCATTTACCCCACGAACAGACCTTTAGCCTTGATCTATTTCTTTTAGTATTACTATTGCGAAAAGAGGAATAAAAGAAAGGGAATAAATTCAGTCTCAGCACACCAAACTTATGTATCATCTACCTGTCTACCACTTTCTCTCCCATCTGTCTGTATCTTTTATAATTATAATCGGACAGTAAGTAGGCCAGGTGCGGTGGCTCATGCCTGTAATCCCAGCACTTTGGGAAGTTCAGGCAAGTGGATCACTTGAGCCCAGGAGTTTGAGACCAGCCTGGTCAATATGGAGAAACCCTGTTGCTATCAAAATTCCAAAAAAATTAGCTGGGGATGGTGGTGCACGCCTGTAATCCCAGTTTCTCGGGTGGCTGAGACCCAAGAACTGTTTGAACCCGGAGGTGGAGGTTGCAGTGAGCCAAAATTGTGCCACTGCACTCTGGCCTGGGAGACACAGCCAGGCCCTGTCTCCAAAAAAAAGATAGCAAACAATTTTGTATCTTATTTTTTACCATGATATGCATCAAATTCACACCTATTCAGAGGCCAGAAAAGTTACCAAGGAGTCAAATGGTCTCATTATTGCATTTTGCATGGTTTTTACTCATTCTGCATAGTTTTAAATCCAATTCTAAGACCACGTTTTATCACATTTTAACGTCTCTGAGATCTGGATGGGCCTGACAATTGATCGGTTTCAGCCTTGTGTTAGTTCTTATCACAGTAAATGGCAGCACACGCTTGCTTCGCTTCTCTTCATAGTACATAAAATAAGGCGCATCTACAAACAGCGTTGACTCATGTGCCGAGAAACATGGTGCCAGAAATTGTACTTTTACTTATGTTTTTTTTTTTCTCCATAAGTGAGACGACCAGGCTTGAATATGGGTATTTTCAATATTCTTGATACACACTGTCAAATTCTGTTTCTAGAACAGTGGCATGGGTTGACCCAGTCCCTGTGCTACATACGAGTGAGCTGATTTTCCCACAGTCTAATCATCATGAAGCATTTCTGAATGTTCTTTTTGGTTTGCCTAACTTAATAGGGAACGACAAATGAAGGAAAAGCATGAACAGTTCCCACTTAACTTTTCTTCTGTGCTTTCTTATGAAGGTTATCTGGAGCCCCTGGGCTCCTAACTCTTACAGTTACCAGGGTCATCAATTTGATGAAATACACAGTCACCATCATCATCATCCTGTGGTCCTTCTGACACTCACATTTGCTTCTCAGACTCTGCCCCACTCACCCCTGCTGCTGCCCTGAGCTTCCTGCTCTGCCCTTGCCAGCTTGGCCTGTCCAGGCCCCAGAACCTTGAGGTGAGCAGCTGATGTGGAATCGACATTTCCTTTCTGCCTTGCCCCCAGTCTTCACAAGCAAGTCCCCCCAAGCCCAACCTGTATCTCAGATATTAAAGACACAGTCTATTTCCTACTGGAGATGGCCGTAAGATATGGGAGGAAAGCATTTCCTCTGGAGTCAGGCCAGGTTGAAATCTCAATTTCTTTTTCTTTTTTGGAGATGGAGTTTTGCTCTTGTCATCCAGTATGGAGTACAATGGTGCAATTTCAGCTCACTGCAATCTCTGCCCTCCGGGTTCAAGCGATTCTCCTGCCTCAGCCTTCTGAGTAGCTGGGATTACAGGTGTGTGTCACCCTGCCTGGATAATTTTTGTATTATTAGTAGAAATGGGGTTTCACCATGTTGGCCAGGCTGGTCTGAACTCCTGACCTCAAGTGATCTGCCCATCTTGGCCTCCCAAACTGCTGGGATTATAGGCATGAGCTACCGCACCTGGCCTGAAATCCCATTTCTGCCACCATCTAGCTATGTGATCTTGAGAAGTGACTTTACTTCTCTGTGGCCAAGTGTCATTACCTGTAAAATGCGCACAAAGGGAAAGCCCTGTATGGGCTCAGCTCTTGCCTAGCATTCTGAGACCACTGTCTTATCAAATCTTCCCGACAATCCTTCAGGGGCAGTGGTGGTAAATAATCTTTTCACTATTTTCCAGATAAAGAAACCGAGGCTCAGGGAATTGAAGGGCACACAGTGATTTTGTGCCTAAGGACACATAGTTATGAACATGCACACAGTTATGCAGGGCTGGGATTCAAATGGCCCTGATGTGGATGATCAGGGTATTTGGAGGTTTTGTCAAGTCCTTTCACAGCTTTTCATCATTGTGATTTTAAGTATTTCAGTGTAGTGGAAACACCTGAACAGGTGTGTTCTCCCTCTCCCATCTGAAACACTAAACAGAATTATCTTCTCAAGGCTGGGATATCCTCTAATGCTACAAGACCACAAAATCCATTTACCTTTTCGTCCCAGGTGGCCATGTCCCTGTTGCTTCTGGATCTGAAAAATAAGAAGATATTTGTCCAGATCTGTTATCCTGCTGCCATCTACCATGGTATGTGCGCTGCAAATCTTTCTTACACATTAGTTTTAAGTTAGTTTAAACTGTGCCTGAAATTAGTGTAAAGTTCAAAGTGTATGTAGAAGGGCACACATCCTGAGTATAGAGCCAAATGAGCTGAAACAAGGACTCACATCAACGTGTATTTGTATGCAAAAGTTCATAGCCTTTCACAGCATTATTCTCAATAGCCAAGAGGTGGAAATGACCTCCATCAAAGGATGAACAGATCAACAGAGTGGGTCTATCCACACAATGGAACATTATTCGGCCATAAAAAGAAATGAAGCAGCCGGGCTTGGCGGCTCACACCTGTAATCCCAGCACTTTGGGAGGCCGAGGTGGGCAGATCACCTGAGGTCAGGAGTTAGAGACCAGCCTGGCCAACATGGTGAAACCCGTCTCTACTAAAAATACAAAAATTAGCTGGGCATGGTGGTGGGCACCTGTAATCCCAGCTACTTGGGAGGCTGAGGCAGGAGAATGGCTTGAATCAAAGAGATGGAGGTTGCAGTAAGCCAAGATCACACCACTGCACTCCAGCCTGGGCGACAGAACAAGATTCCATCTCAAAATAAATAAATAAATAAAAAGAAATAAAGTATTGATACACCATGCTAAATGAAAAAAGCCAGACATAAAATATCACATATTGTATGATTCCATTGATATGAAATGTCCAGAACAGGCAAATTCTATGACAGAAAGCAGATTGGTGGCTTCCAGGGGCTGAAGGCAGGGAAGAATGGAGAGTGACTGCTTCATGGATTAGAGGGTTTCCTTTTGTGGTGATGAAAATCTTCTGTGAAGCTAACAAGGTATTTTTTAAAAAGTAAAATGATATATTATTAAATTTAATAAAAACAATGAAAATGTTCTGATAGAGGTGATGGTTGCACACTGTGATACGTACTAAATGTCACTGACTTATTCACTTTAAAATGGTTAACTTTATGTTATGTGAATTTCACTCCAATTAAAAAGAGACAGACATTACAGTGTTGGAGTTGCTCTGTAAAGCAGCAAAACCTTCTGAACATCTACCACCAGCTACGTCAGTGAATACATCTCTGAGCAGCAGAGCTGCTAGTGCCCTGGAGTGTTCACATGTGGATGTGGAAAGATGCTGGCCACAGAGCAAGCAGTGGAGTTCACAGTACAGCAGAGTCTACAAGAAGACCCCATCTACATCAAAAGAAATAAAGATGCTTTTTTTTTTTTTTTTGGTTTGTAAGGATCACTCTTCGCAGTGGTTCTTTGGAAGGAAAGGGAGTGATCTGGGTGTGGGGTTTTTCTTTTCTGCCTCTGGGAGGAGTGAACTTTTACAATGAGGTGGTGTTACTTTAAAACACTATTTTTAATGTAGATGATCTATGCATGTAGTAAAAAATTTGAATTATACAAAAAGATATTCTATGACAAGTCAGTCTCCCCTCTACCCATTCTCCTTCCCAGAAGCAGCTGCTCTGACCCATTTCCTACATCACCTTCTGGAGTATTCTATGCCCTCACAAGCACATGAGTATATACTCTCCCTCGACCTTCTATTTTTTCCGTAAACAAATGTGAACCCACGTACTGCTCTGAATCTGATTTCCCTTTAGGGTGTGGTAGGCAAAATAATGCTCCCCCTCAAATACGCACATGCTCTAATGCCTGAACTTGTATATTACTTTGCGTTCCAAAAAGGATTTTGCAGATATGATGAAGTTGCCGCTCTTAAAATGGAGGGAATGATACTAGATTATCCCAGTGGACCCAATGTCATCAGAGGGGTCTTTGATAAGTGGAGGCAGGAGAAGAGATGTGAGGACAGAAGAAGAGGCTGGAGTCAGAAAGATCTGAAGATTTGATGTTTTAAAGATGGAGGATGTGGCTTCAATCTAAGGCATGTGGGCCCCTCTAGAAGTTGGGAAGGAAAGCAAACAGATTCTCCCCCAGGGCCTGCAGCAGCAACACAGCCCTGCCTACACCTTGACTTGAGCCTACCAAGATGGATTGTGGACTTTTGACCTCCAGAACTGTAACATAAATGTGTGTTATCTTAAGCCACCAAGCTTGTGGCCATTTGTTACAGCAGCCACAGAAGACTAACACAGTATCTCAGAGGTGGTTCTATGCCAGTGCATCCTGCATGAAGTGCACGCCTTGTCACGGCTGCACAGGAGTCCCGTGTAGGAACAAGTTTAATCCCACTAGTGAGGGGCACTTAAGGTTGTTCTCAATCTCCTCCTACCCCAATGCTTCAGTGAATAACCCTGCACACCCTGTTTGTTTTAGAGTTAAGGGTCTTACTCTGTCACCCTGGCTAGAATACAGTGGTGCAATTAGAGCTCACTGCAGTCTCAAACTTCTAGGCTCAAGGGATCCCCCCACCTCAGCCTCCTGAGTAGCTGGGACTATAGGCGCACACTACCATGTCCAAGCCTATTTTTACAGAAAGGGGGTGTCTCACTATGTTTCCAGGCTGGTCTCAACCACCTAAGTTCATGTAATCCTCCTGCCTCAGCCTCCCATGGTGTTGGGATTACAGGTGTGAACCACTGTGCTGGATCCCTCTATGTAACCTCTATAATGTTTTTTTTTTTGTTTTGTTTTGTTTTTTTTTTTTTTTTTTTGAGACAGAGTCTCATTCTTTTGCCCAGGCTGGAATGCTGTGGTGCGATCTCGGCTCACTGCAACCTGTTTCCCAGATTCAAGCAATTCTCCCGTCTCAGCCTCCTGAGTAGCTAGGATAGGTGCCCACCACCACGTTCAGCTACATTTTTTTTTTTTTTTTTTTGTATTTTTAGTAGAGATGGGGTTTGGGCATGTTAACTAGGCTGGTCTCAAACTCCTGACCTCAAGTGATCCATCCGCCTCAACCTCTCAAAGTGCTGGAATTACAGGCATGAGCCACCGTGCCTGGCCTAACTCTAAAAAATTATTTTGAAATAAACTTTCACAAAAACTTTTTAAAAAAGTTATTTCTCTCCCCACAGTTCCAAGCTGAGGGTACAAGGGAATCTCAGAGTTTCTCGCTGGTTGACTGGCAGAGCAGCTTCTGCAACCAGCAGAGTTCAGCTTTGCACTGAAAGTGTATGGTCCCATACCAGCCCCCTGGGACCTTCAACCTGCTCTCACCAGAGGGGCTCAAGTGGAACCACCACCACAAGAGGAGGTAAAAGGAGGAATTAAGGTGCCCTGGAGATTTCCTTCCTTTGTGAGATAAGAACTAGAATCAGCACACACATAGAGAAACACTCAGCTTCAGCAATTCAAGCAACAGAAAATTTAAAACTACCATACCCTTCTCCATTAAACTAGCCAAAACATAAAAAGGATAAAACCCAATGCTTGCAGAGCTGCAGGGAAATGTGCACATTCCTGGGGATGATTTTTCTAAATAGCCACCTGGTCACAAGAGGTAAATAAGTGCCTTCAGAATGATCCCACCCTTGACTTGCATACCTCAGTTAGGAAACTGTATCTCCCAGAAGTCATTTGATAGCAAAAAAACATGCACAATAGGAACAACCACATTTATAGCTAAGCTGAATATTATGGCTAAAACCTGGAAGTGGTCCTTCAGCCCTACTTTAGGGAAAAGCTGAGGAAGGCAGTGGGCTCTTGGGAGGAATAATTCTGAGGTCTCTACAGAAATGGGAGGAAAAAATGCTGTCAAGCATTGAGAAGAAAAATAGACTGATGGCTGACACACTGCCTGCAACTATACAAAAGTATCTGAGTCTTTTCTAGGTGCCAAGCACTGATTTCTCACGTTCTGGGAAATCCAAGCTGAAGAGGCAAAGGCAAGGTCAGGGATCCCGGTAGGCGGACATGTTACCTGGGGAGACAAGGAAGCAAGGAAACATACAAGACAGACCACACCTCCAGCTAAGCGCTGGGAAGCAAGCTAGCCAGCCAGAGTAAGGGGCCAGGGAGCAGGTGAGATCTCCTTAAGTTAGAACTTGCTGCTGGTTTAGACTGTGGGGAAGGCAAGAGAAGAGGGGGTGACTGGGGACAACGCAACATTTATGGTGTCTCCTGAATTATAAGGGAGTATGTCACAGGTTGCAGAGAAGAGCATTCCCATGAACAGGAAGAGCATATGCAGCATACACAGCCCCTGAGAGAGCAGAAAACTTAGGAGGCGGCGGCTAGGGACAGGAGTGGACAGGACAGTGGCTGGAGGGAAGAATCAAGAATAATCACATAGGGCCTGATCACAAAGAGGGCTTGGCAGGTGATGCTGGGGATTTGGGTGGGAGTGAGGGGTCAAGGATGATGAGGAGGCAAGACGCTGGTGGCCTGGACTCGGGGTGGAAGTAGCGGGTAGAGGAGTGGCCAGATTCAGGATATGCTTTGGGTTAGAACTTGCTGCTGGCCTAGACTGTGGGGAAGGGAAGAGGAGAGGGGGTGGTGGACGACAGCTCCCGGGGCCCAGTGACTAGGAAATGATCAAATGATCTTGTCTGGGACAAGGATGGCCTAGCTTCCTCCTTCTTGCTAAACCAAGGGCGGGGAGGGCAGGGGGCCATGGAGCAGTTCTGGATCTTGTGCAAGCCTCAGCCCAGAGATTTTCAAAACCCTGACCTTATCAGCCTTTCCCTCTGGGGAGTCAGAGCCAGAGAAGTTGCCCTCGCCCCCACCTTGGTCTTACTCAAGCAGCTCCTAGTTGCTGGTGGGGCTGTCCGGAAATCCTGCAGATCTCAGATAGCTCTGAACAACCTGAAGAAGCTAAAGGTGCCCAGGACAGAGAAGTACTCTCAGAGGGGCGGGAGGGAGGGTGGAGGCACTGGAACCGCAAACTTTTGGTAGTAACCTGGTGCAAGGGGTACACCAAACATCTCATGTCATCTTCTCAGCAATTCTGTGAGATAGGCACATGCTTAACCCTGTGGGACAGATGCAGAAACTGAGGCACAAACAGGCCAAGTCACTAGCTGAGCCTGCAAGAGCCCCCACACCCAGCACTGGTAAAGGTGGTGGGGAGAACGTTCCTGGAGGCGGTTCCAATGAGGAACTGCTCTCCCCTCTGTCTTGGCTTACCCTGGCCTCAACACTCTTGTTCCTCTGCATCTCTGTCTCCAAGAGGTGGGTGTTTTTAAAGTGTTTCCAGGGAAAACTTTGCTGCCTGGGGCTCCTCCAGGGATGGCTGGGCCCGCTCACTGCAGCCTTCTCCCGGGACACCCAGCACTGCCTCTGTCCCTACTTCTCTCCCGCAGTCTCCAGGGAGGGCGGCGGGGCAGGGACGATGCATCCGAGGACTTAGGGGACACAGACCTGGTTGTGAGTTCTGGCTCTCCCTCCTGTGACTGTGTGACCCAAGGCAAGGGGCTTGGAATCTTGGCGTCTTGGTTTCTTCACCTGTAAGAGGAAGACGACGATGGTCACCTGTGGTTGCTGCGCGGAGGGTGAAGAACTGAAGGCACCTGGCCCGGGGAGAGTGAAGACCTGAAGGCACCTGGCCCAGGGCGGGGCGCAACACGAACTTTCAAGGTTGTGGGGGGTGTCCCTGGGGCCGGCGTCTCCCGCCTCCCCCTCCTCTGGACTCCAATCCCCGCCGAGGGGAAGCACTGCCCGCCCGCGCCGCCCGCGCTGAGACACTCCAGAGCCGAGGACTGGGGTCCTGCCCGCGATCCGCGGCCAGGCCTGGACAGCGGAGATCCAAGGGGGTCCCCTCTTCTCGGAGGGATCGGGCACTGGGGGTCTTGGAGAAGGGGCTGCACGCCAACAGGGGTACGCCCCCCGCCGGCCCGAGAACTTACCCGTAGCCCCACCTGCCCGCAGCCACACCGGCGACTGGGAGCCTCGGAGTCTGCCCGGCCCGGCCCGTCCCGCCCCGTCCCGTAACAGGCCCCGCCCCCGTAACAGGCCCCGCCCCGCCCCGCCCCGCCCCGCTGTCCCCTACAGTCCCCCACTGCCCGCAGCCCTTCAACGCTCCGCAGGCGTCTAGCCCTCGGTCCTCGCCCGGGTCTCAGTCCCCTTGTCTCTGCCTGTGGTCAGTCCACCGGTTCGTCCCCCCCGGCCGCCTTCAGCACCGCAGGCTGGGCCTGGGCCTGCCGCAGTTCTGCAGACTGACAAAGGTCCCGCCCGTGGGAACGAATCGCGGATCACGAGGATCCTGCCCCGGGCCAGCCTAAGAGAAAGGGGGGCGGAGGGAACCACTTCCTTCCTCCGCTGGCTGGAGCGGGAGAATCCACCCCCAACCCCTCTAGGGGAGCTTTTTCTGCTCCATCCCACCGACTCCGGGCCACCCCTGCCTCTGGGTCTTCTGATTCCTTGGGCTCGTCCCCTGGACAGTTTCTGCCACGCAGGGGTGGAGGGTGGGCCGCATGTTCTAAGGAGCGAGCAAGCCTCGCAGCCCTCAGGACTTCCCTTGGTTGGGGACCTGAGGCTGCTCAGGGGATAGTGTTGGTAAAAGAGGTCCTTCCCGCCCGCAGCCCCTGCCTGGTCTGGGCTGCCTTGCTCCTGGCCAACTTGTACGGCCCCACAGGCCCAGCTCTGAAGTTCCTTCCCTGTGGGCCCTCCCAGCACCCTGTTCACCCAGTGGAATCAGTTCTTTTAGCTTGTCTTCCCCCAGAGACCATTTGCCCCAAACATCCTGCAGAACAGTATTCTGCACACCTCTCCCTTCTAGTTGGGTCGGGGCTGTGGGGAGAGGCTCACCTCATTGGGGTTGTTAGTTTCCTCAGGCCGCTGTAACAGATCACCACAAACCTAGTGGCTTCACACAAATATAGTACCTTACAGCCCTGGAGGGCAGATGTCTCAGATGGGTCCCACAGGGCCAGAATCAAGGTGTGGGTGGGGCTGTGCCTCTGGAGGCTGGCTCCAGGGTAGTGTGTTCCTTGTCTTTCTCGGCTTCGAGAGGTGCCTGCGATCCTTGACTGCCTCTTTCTGCCCCCTGCCTCCCTGGTCACTGCGCCTTCTCCCTTTCTCTTCTAAGGAGCCCTGTGATTATGTGGGACTCACCTGGATAATCCAGGCGAATCTCTCCAGCTCAGGGCCCTTCACGTGTGCAAAGTTCCCTTTGCCACTTAAGGCAACATACAGGTTCAGGGGGTTAGGATGTGGATATCTTGGTAGGGGGGTGCATTCTTCTGCCTCCCATAGAGGTACTGTTTCCATGGCTTCAACTGACTCTGCTTTCCCCAATCCTTCTAGGCAGCTGGATTTCTTTCCTTTTTTCTTTTTCTTTTTTTGAGACAGAATCTCACTGTGTTGCCATGCTGGAGTGCAGTGGTGCGATCTCGGCTTACTGCAGCCCCACCTCCCAGGTTCAAGCAATTCTCCTGCCTCAGCCTCCCGAGTAGCCCGAGTAGCTGTGATTACAGGCCAGCATCACCATGCCTGGCTAATTTTTGTATTTTTAGTAGAGACGGGGTTTCACCAGTCTCTGTCCAAAAAGTCAGGCTGGTCTCGAACTCCTGACCTCAAGTGATCTGCCTGCCTTGGCCCCACAAGGTGCTGGGATTATAGGCGTGAGCCACTGAGTCCGGCAAAAGTCTCATTTTGTTGCCCAGGCTGGAGTACAATGGCACGATCTTGGCTCTCTACAACCTCTGCCTCCCAGGTTCAAGTGATTCTCCTGCCTCAGCCTCTCAAGGAGCTGGGATTACAGGTACCTGCCACCATACCTGGCTATCTTTTGTATTTTTAGTAGAGATGGGGTTTCACCATGTTGTTCAGGCTGGTCTTAAACTTCTGACCTCAAATGATCCACTCACTTCGGCCTCCAGTGATGGGATTACAGGCCTGAGTCACCATGCCCAGCCTACTGCAGGCTTTCTTAAAAACATTTTGGTCCCATCTCCTGACTTCTTGGTCATGTTTTATTACAACAGTCCCATGCCAGTTCCTAAGGCATAGTCTGGTCCATTTTAAACATCAACTTCCTTATATTTTATTAAAAACTCTCCTCCTCCCCCAGGGCCAGCTAGACATAGTGGAGAGGATATTGGGACTGCTCCTGACAGCTCCTGCTTGGTGTTCACTCCCCTCTCGTTGAGAAAGGGGAAAGGGAACAAGTATCCCATCCCCTAGCTGCACATCTTGAAGTTGCAGTCCTCTGTCTTAACATCTGATCCTGCCTGTAGTCAGATCTTAGTGCAGACAGGTGGTGGCCTCAACAGGCCCTGCTAAGGCAAGGCTCAAACCCTGGCCTGGCTGGACCCTCTGGCTGCCTTCCGCCACTCCTTCCCCTACAGAGGCATCGCTCTGTCTTCTCCAGTGTACTTGCCTCTGCTCCACATTGCAGTGGCCCTGGGAAAGTCTGCAGCTCCCAACCTTACTGATGCCCTGGGACCTGAGGCCACCAGCAGGAACCTATGTCCATACTTTTTGGGAACCAGGATCTCAAAGGAGCAGCTCAGCAACTCTAGAGAATTTGGTGTTCACAGCATTGCTGTGTTCACTGAAATCCTGACTGCTTAGGCATTTCAGTGGAGAGGAAAGATCTCAAATGTGTTACATTGTTATCCCCAGGCACAGGGTTTGACCCATGGTAGGTACTTTACATTTCTATTGCTTAAATTAATGAGTAGTGAGCATAATAAGATTGGGGTGCCCTCCATCACTGCTACTATTCAAACATTGCATTGATGATCTCAGTCAATGCAGTAAGAAAAGAAAACAGAAATACAAAGATTGAAAAGAGAAAGACTATCATTTGCAATCTGTGTGATTGTCTACCTAGAAAATCCAAAAGACCTAACAGATTAACAGATGACCACCTACTGTGTGGTAGGCCCTTTCAAGGTACAAAGTATAAGATGAAGGAACAGCCTTTGTTCTTTGTGAGCTCCCATTTTAGTTGGGGAAGTGAGGCCAACAATATTAGCGGGGAGGGCTAGGCATGGTGGCTCACCCCTGTATTCTGAGCACTTTGGGAGGCCGAGGCAGGAGGACTGCTTGAGCCCACAAGTTTAAGACCAGCCTTGGGGACAGACAAGACCCCATCTCTACGAAAAAAGTTTTTAAAAATTAGCTGGGCATGGTGGTGTGCACCCGTAGTCCCAGCTACTCAGGAGGCTGAGGTGGAAGAATCCGTTGAGCCCAGGCATTTGAGGCTGCAGTGAGCTACGATTGCATCACAACATTCCAGCCTGGGTGACAAAGCGAGACCCTGTCTCTAAAAAAAAAAAAAAAAAAAACGTAGGGAAGACTAACCTGAGGGCCACAAAAAGAATCCAGGAGGTCCATGAACTTGGGTGGGAAACAAAATTAAGTCTTTATTTTCATTAACCTATAACTGAAATGTATTATTACTTTGTTTGTTTAGAGACAGGGTCTTACTTTGTTGCTCAGGCTGGAATGCAGTGGCGGCATGAGCACAGCTCACTGCAGCCTCAGATTCCAGGTTCAAGTGATACTCCTGCCTCAGCCTCCCAAGTAGCTGGGACTATAGGCACATGCCACTGTACCCAGCTAATTTATTTTTTATTACTTTTATTTTTTGTAGAGACGGGGTCTTGCTTTGTCACTCAGGCTGGTCTGAAACTCCTGGCCTCAAGCAATCCTCCTGCCTCAGCCTCCCAAAATTTTTTTTAAAATTGGGATTATGGGCATGAGCCACTGTACCTGGTCTTTAACTGAAATTTAATATTTCCTTCAATTATGAATATAGGTAAAAAATGCAACTCTAGTTATATTAAAAATATCACTAACTGGCCGGGATAATAATCCCAGCACTCTGGGAGGCCAAGGTGGGTGGATCACCTGAGGTCAGGAGTTTGAGACCAGCCTGGCCAACATGGTGAAACCCTGTCTCTACTAAAAAATACAAAATTAGCCAGGTGTGGTGGCAGGAACCTGTAATCCCAGCTACTCGGGAGGCTGAGGCAGGAGAATCGCTTGAACTCGGGAGGTGGAGGTTGCAGTGAGCTGAGATCATGCCACTGCACTCCAGCCTGGACAACAAGAGCGAAACTCCAACTCAAAAAAAAAAAAAAAAAAGAAAATCATTAACTTCGTCATCAGTTGAAATCACAGATGTTTTTAAAACACAATATAGTTATTGGAGATATCTCAAAATATAACTTACATGTATCATTACTTCAAAATTATAGTAGTTACTGAACCAGCTGTTCTTATAGCTTAATGTGTACTATAAGAATTTCATCTATTTTTTACAAGTAAAAAAAAAATTGAAACTGCAATGCAAGATAGCTGGTGTCATTTGTAATACAATGCATTCATTCTGTTTTATACATTCAAAAACATTACCCTCGGAAGAGGTGCAAAAGCTTCCCCAGATGTCAAAGGCTCCAGTTTACAAAAAGATTAGGAACTGCGTTAGAGGAAGAACTTGTTCTGGTTGGGCAATGCCAAAGCAGTTCTCTTACACGCCAGCCCCATCTCTAAAGATAAATAACAAAGTGAAAAACTGTGGCAGCCAGGGGAAAATGGGGACTGAAGAAGGCAAACAAAGGTGACTTAAGCCTTATCTGTAATTTTTTTCTCTTTTTTAATATAGACAGGGTCTCCATCTGTCACCCAGGATAGTCTCAAACTCCTGGCCTCAAGCCATCCTCCAGCTTCAGCCTCCCAAAGTGCTAGGATGACAGGCATAAGCCAACATGCCTGGCCTTTGTAATTTTTCCACAAGGAGAAATTATTCTATATCACCTGTGGAATTGAAATGACTTGTTAAAAATGTAGATGGCAGTAGGCATGCAAATAATTTACACAGCAGGTAACCCATAATTTTTACTTAGTATGTATTTGAAAGAAAAATCCCTTTCTAATATTTTTTCAAAAGGTTAAGAATTGTAAAGGGAATTGAGGATTGTAATCTCTTCAGTAAATAAATAGTGCATCAACTGAGAACAAAAGAAAGCAGACTCTGGATACCCTGAGCAGAGGAAAACCATGGCCAACACTGACCAGGCCCTTCTCATGTTCCAGGAATCTCTCTGTTTGATTTATTATAACTCCTCTACAGGCACACATTTAGAGTTAACTGGGTACTACTTTCCCTTTAGACTAGTTCCCTGACCCTCAGAGGCTCAGGTCTATATCATCACAGATATGATCCAAACACTTTCTCATAAGAAGGTTTAAAGAATGAAACTCTTTCAAAATTGTTATTATGCTAACAAGTGGTTCTGTCTCTTCTGCTTCTTTTGCAGATGAGTCCGTTTTTAGGCAAAGGCGAAAGTGACAAGAGTGTTTCTCCAGTTAAGACCAGCCAAAAGGAGTTCCTGCCAAAGGCGTGTCCTTGGCTTCCAAAGTCAAAGGAGAGACACTCAAGTGAGTCACTTAAGTTGCTAGGGCAACAGTGCTTTGAATGAGATTAAAAATGCTTTCAATTTGCAAAAGGACAGGAAAGTTGGACTGGGGAAAGCTGGGTGGACAAAAGTTGCTTTACCAGATTTTAAGAGGCATCTCCTGGCTCTCAGCTTCCCTCTTCCTTCTGACACTGCAAGCATTTCCCTTATCCAAAGAAAAGGCACAGAGTGCTCTCTGACACTCTGGTCACTCTGCCAGCAAGCAGCAGGGCTCCCTCTGACTGAAGTGCCAGTCAGAGCAGTTAGGAACATGAGCTCTGCAGTCAGACAGGTGGGGGAAGAATCCCTACTCTGCCCTCAGCTCATTATGGGACTTTGAATGAGCTCTCCAAGCCTCCTATGCATTCACCCATTTCACAAATGTTTATTAATTTTTTTTTTTTTTGAGATGGAGTTTGGCTCTTGTTGCCCAGGCTGGAGGGCAATGGTGCGATCTCAGCTCACCACAACCTCCACCTCCCAGGTTCAAGCGATTATCCGACTTCAGCCTCCCAAGTAGCTGGGATTACAGGCACACACCACCACACCCGGCTAATTTTTTATTTTTAGCAGAGATAGGGTTTCTCCATATTGCTCAGGCTGGTCTCGAACTCCCAACCTCAGGTGATCCACCTGCCTTGGCCTCCCAAAGTGCTGGGATTACAGGCATGAGCCACCACGCCTGGCCCATATTTATTAAATATTATGTGTGGGTGCAGGATTGCACAAGAATATAGCAGTGAATAAATATGCACCCCATCCTCATGAGACCTGCACACTACTGGGGATATGGTAGTATGTTGCAGAGACTGCTAGACAGTGTTTCAGTCCCCATTCTATCCCTCTGCCTCCTAGAGTACAATCTCTCAGGTTTGACCTGTTCAGCTGGGGATGACATGCTCTGAGGACAGATGTATGTTTGCATGTGAAGGTATATAGATAGGGGCTTGGACACAGGTGGCAGTGGTCATGCTCTGTTTGTTATTGTTATCAATTGTCCCCTCTCAGGAGCGGCCTCTCCAGCAGCCCACAATGTTGTACACACCAACCCTGTTCTTTTCTGGGGGCAAAGTTGAAGCCGTGAGCCACTAAAGTAGCCTGTATGGCCTGGATCCCCAGAATTCCATGTCTCCAGGGATAAGAATGAAAAACACCATTTGAAAACCTCAAATAAATAATAAAATGTATTTGTATTCTTAGGGCAGTCAATTTTGAAAATTTGCAGATTAGTCCTAGAAGGTTAGTACATTCTAATTCTACACTCTTCTACTTTTGGTTTTCATCCTTCAACCTCTGTAGCAGACAACTACTTTGTACCACACAGCAGCTTCTCCCCTTCCTATGGCCTCAATACTCTGATTCTGTTTGGGGGTAACCATCTCCTCCCTACTCTCATCAGGTGTTACAGATAAAACTCACTCTTCCCTGGTTCCAGGAGGTAAATACTGTCTCAGGCTTAACTTCTTCCCCCTCAGGCCACCATGACTAATTCAAGAATGGGACATGAACCATAGTCAGGCTAACTGGAGCCACTGAGACTCAATGATGGGGTCACTGTTTGAGCTAACAGGGAGGCAGATTCCTTGCTTTTCACTTGACTTAAATATGGAAAGTTGTGGGCTGGAGCTAAAGCCATATTGCTGTCATGAGAAAAGTCTGCCTCTGAAGGCAGCTGGCCTACAAGGCAGTGTTGAGACCTGGAGGCAGGAAAACTAGTGCCAGTGACAGCTGCAACTCTCATTCTGCTGTACCAGCAGGCAGCCTTATCCCTGGTCTTTTCAATTAGATGAGAAAATAAATGCTCATTTTGTTTAAGCTAGTTTAGAAGATTAGATTCTTGTCACAGGTAATTGACAAAGTCCTAACTGATACATTATCTGTTATCCCAACTCACCAACACAGCTTGACTTTGAGATAGTCAATTTCCTGGCCGACTGTTACAAAAAAGCCTACCCACTATGTCACCCAGATCCACAGCCTTTTTAGTCATTGTCTCTTTAAGCCTGACCAAGTTCCAGAGAGTTGCTCACAGCAGAACTGATATCTACTATCTGCGAACATACTGCCAGCTGGTTTGAATTACTGCATTGATCTACAATTTTAACATTATTCCTGCACTCTGTTATTCTCTTCATAAACTCTACTGGCTGAATAGATAAGATAGTAGGCCTTGAAACATTCCCCCTACCCAATGACACACAGAAGCTGCAATGAGTCCCAGGCCTTTGGAAATATTAATATTTATTTACATTTTCAATATTTATCCTCCAAAAGTGGGTAATGTGTTTAAGACCAAATTTTTACTGACTTAAGATCAGTCAAAATCAGCAAGTTAAAGCAAATTAGAATTGAAGCAGAAATCAATAAAAACATGAGGACTCACCAATCAAGGACCAGATAGGATTGTCCTCCTCTTCAATGTTTGAAAATTGACCTATGAGATTAGCTTGAATCTCAGCATTTAAAGTGGGTAAACCTCTTACCATCAGAGTCTTGTTAATCTCAACACAAGTCTGAACACCAGTAGAATTCAGGACTTCCTTCAAGTTTAAGGTCCTATGAAACATAAAATGAAATTCCACCAGGGAAAGTTTTTGTTCATCAGTTTATTTTTAAATATACTGACTTGTTTTAGCTGTCTACCAATTTTTTTTCTTAAACAATAATAGCCTCTATTAGAATGAACTTATAAAATAGTAACTCCTCCCAACCACCAACCTTCATATGTCGCAGATTTTTAAATGCTTAAAACCATTAAATTGTGTAGCAGTGATTAAATAGAAAAGCATAAGCAGAAAAGTGTGGTCCCCAAAAATGCATCTGCAAGCCCATTTTATATTGCCGGGCTATCAGAAAGGGACAGAAAACACCAACTTACTTCCTAAAATAAACCCATTGGTCTGAGTGCATTCATTCACACATTTTTAAAAATGTACTTGATAAAGGAAGTAGACTGAATTCATTTGTCTATGCTTGAGCAGTAAATCTACAACATCAATCAAAAACAACAAATGAAGATATTCAGAGGTCAAATACTTACAACTCTTGGCTGATCATGACCAAAGATAATAAGCTCCTTCCCATTATTCAAGTAACTAATGAATAATCTTCAATATATAGAGTCCATAAAGTTGTAAAGGTAATTAAAGACTGAGTTATTTAGTAGCTAAGGAAAAATAGGTCATTAGAAAAGGCTTTTGTTGAGGCTGGGCACAGTGGCTCACTCCTGCAATATCCCAGCACTTTGGGAGGCCGAGGTGGGCAGATCACCTGAGGTCAGGAGTGGGAGACCAGCCTGACCAACATGGTGAAACCCCATCTCTACTAAAAATAGAAAAATTAGCTGG
>CAUYQU010085314.1:0-34657 GCA_963574635.1 Cheracebus regulus
CACCCATTACAGGAGCACCCAGATACATAGGGCAAGTTCTTAATGACTTACAAAGAGACTTAGACTCCCACACAATAATAGTGGGAGACTTTAACATTACACTGTCAATATTACACAGATCAATGAGATAGAAAATTAACATGGATATCCAGGACTTGAACTCAGACCTGGAACAAGTAAGCTTAACAAATATTTACAAAACTCTCCTCCCCAAATCCACAAAACATACATTTTTCTCAGTATCACATTATACCTATTTTAAAAGTGACCACATAACTGGAAGTAAATCACTCCTCAGCAATTGCATAGCATTTCACAGGTTTAAATAAAATATTGGTTGTCTGCTTGTTATTTTCATCCCCTATTCCTTCCTGTCTCCATTGTTAAGCACAATTATTGGCATAAAGGAGGTTTTTAATACCCATTTTTAGACTGCATTCTAGCCTGGGCAATAAAACAAGAATCCCAATCTCTCTCCCTCTTTCTCGTCCTCTTTCTTTCTCTCTTTCATTCTTTTTTTTTTCTTTTGCTGCTTCTTTTTTTCTTACTCCTTTTCTTTTTCTTAAAAAATAAAATAAAATAAAATAAAATATTTGTTTTTGATTAGTAATAAGGGAAAATGATGATTAAAAAGTAAAAACAATCATTTGTGTTTTCACCAGATATCATCATTTTTAATTGTTCAGTTTATATTCTTCTAGATAGAATATACAAAAATAATATAAATAGGTTATGTCAGCAAATATTTATCTATGTTTTTACAGCTGGTTACCTTCATGTAAAAATGTATCATATTTAATTTTTCAATCTGATATATTTGAAACTTTATGTTATTTAAAAATTTTTCTATTGTAAACAATACTATGATGAACATTATTAATGATAGTCTTAAGTTAGCAAAGACTGAAAGGAAGTGTTCTCTAATTTAAAGTATATGAAATTCAGTCAAGACTTAGAGGAGTTATGTGATTCCCTGAGAATGTACTGAAAATCATCTGGGATTACAGAGAATTCAGAGAACCCTATCTGCAAGATTATTTACATGCCATATCTAGTAATTTATGATCTTGTTGGTATCTGTAAAGTCATAAAAGTCCCAGGATTACACTATAGTCATTTGATTGAAATTGCATTCAAATATCTGCATACTGTTCAGTAGATGCTTTCCAAAATAATAAAATATCTGGCAAGATCCTGTTTGGAATCTGAATCTTCCTATGTGGGATGATCATATGAAACATCCTTAGTACCAAACCTAATAAAACAAGTTTATTGTTTTTTTGTACCATGGTTGACAGAACTTACAATATACAGAACAAGTTTAATAAACTCTTCTAAACTGGATCTTCATTATCAAAGCCAATTATATGCCTCTAATATGTTGATTTGGAGAATTTAGAAGAAACAAATATTACAAATATATCAGAATTTTACATGCTAATAAATTTAAATGAACGAATTTTTATTAATTCACATATGTCAGCAGCTTTTATCAAAAAACCCATTTTATTTTTCCAAAGGTATATGAAGTAGGGTCTATAATTAATAAATCAGGCAAAAAGAGATGTCTAGCTAGCATTAGCACAATAATACGAATAAAATCAAATATTAAAAGAAATGAATCTTTTAACCTTTCCAGATAGTATAATAAATATAATAGTTTAATAAATTCACATAACTCTATAATATAGATTTGGCTAAATATGACTCTGTAAAATGACATTTAAAAAAATAGGGTTGTATACAGCATATGCATGACATAGTTTCTTATAAGTTTATAGTAAGGTAATAATTACTTGAATAATGTAACATAAATCACAGTAATTTAAAATAGTTGATTCATAAACTAACTTGCTTGATTTTAAAATAAATAAAATGAAACTATCTACTAAGATGACAATGAGTATTGATTATTGTCACTTCACAAACTTTAATGTTCATACATATGATGGCATCTTGTTAAAACAGAGGCTCTGTTTGAGTAGTTCTACACTAAACTGATAAGCTATGCTTCTCACAAGCTTCAAGATGAGGTTGACGTGATTCATCTATGAACTATACTTTGAGTAACATTATAAGATTAATTATTAATTATTCAAGAAATAAGCTTAATTTTTAGGGAGAAGTAGTAAAACTCAGGCATTCAAAATCCACAAAAACACTTTCTAAACCATATTAAAAATAGCAGGTTTTAAAATACATTTTTTTTCTCTGCATGGTTTTTGGATCTTCATTTATAGGACTGGCTAACATTGGTACAAAGTTCACGGTATTATATCCATATAGGTACATAAGATGTTCAGCTCCTCTTATTCTCAGCAGGTATGGTTTCATTAGCACCTGTGATTTTAAGAGCCTGAGTTTCTCCCAGCAAGATGTAGTTTTATTAATATGTGTTATATTTATATATCTGTCATTTTGCTATGTTATTATGTGGAACCAAATCTATAGCTATTGCTCTAGTATCTGTTTACTTCATAAATATTGACTGCTAGAGGTGTGAATCTTACGAAGGTCTTTTGCATAATTACATAAGGGTAAGCCGTAAACAAAAATGACTGAAGAATAAATGAAAATAATAACTTAGCTTACATGTAAAGTAAGATGACAGGAACACCATGAAATAAGAGTCACAGAAAGAATATGTTTGCATGCTGTTATTTAAATATAAATGTTATTATTTTTGAATAAATGTGTATACATCTATCTCTTTCAGAAGAATTGTGAATTGTTTACAAATATATGTTCTGAACAATCTTTGTTTATTTTCTTAGTACTGAGGTGTGATGGTAAATGTTTACTAATTAGCTTTGTATAATAAAAAGCCAAATGAATGTTATTTTCAGATTTTCATGGTGTAAAAATTCCCCATGGCTAATTTCAAGCTACTGATGTGAGATCTCTGAACGTACCATTAGGAAAAGGGGCATAAATGGGCTTTCTCAGAAGCCAGCGCATATTATTTCCAACACAACAGTGATTTAGCAGAGCGAACATTCACTTTGCTTTAATGACAAACCACAATTGTCAATTGACACTTTTTATATAACAATTATAACATGGTTCCAATTGTAAAATGTGGAAAATGCAAGTAAAACAAAGACAAAATTAGCAATAAATCTAACACCCCAAAATGATTATTGCACATATGCATATATCCTTTGAGAACTTTTATTAAAATATTTACATCCATATTTATTACAGAATTGAAAATGTGTTTTGTTTCACTTTGGCATTCTACCCAAACTGAAAATATTCTATGATTTTCTACAATTATTAGTTATTCCTTTAAACATAGATAGAAGACTGAATGAAACTCTATGCTCTCTATATACTAAAATCAATTGATTTTAGTATAGTTGAATCATTCTAAACATATTTAGAATGTTTTGAAAATTATTGGTCAATGAACATTCTGATGCAGAAATCCTTGTAAGTATCATATCTACTTCTTTAAGGTAAATATCTAAAAATGAAATTATTTAGCCAAAAAGTGCAATTACTTTTAGGGTTTCTAATAAGTGTCCCTAAATTACACTCAGGAAAATTTGCATCTGTTTAAACTCTGAAGTGGAGTGGCTGGAGGCCCTCTTTCACCAGACTCATAAAACAATCTTAATTAGAAAGAAAAAACAATCCAAATATCTTTAAAGTTTAAGTATACCACATACTACCTCATTTCATTTTTATATTCTTTAATTATATTATTTCAATTTTTCATTTTTGATTTGCTTGTTAGCATACTTTTAATTTGTGTAGGACTATTTATATAATAATGCCATCAATCATTTTTATATTGGTGTCAAATTTATCTTGTATGGAATAATTTATCTTTATAATTTTGTGCACAATATTTATTGAAATAAAAATGCATAAATCTTAAACTTTTAAAATTATGTGATATAGTGTATTATACATGATTATAAACATTATGTCAAATGTATAAAGTGTTTTTCGTGTCAGTCTCTAATTTCTCCTCCCTAATATAATTATTTTCTATTACCTCTAACACAACAGATACAATTCTGGATACTTTGGAAAACAAAATAAGAAGAGTAGTAAACAAAATCAAATAACATAACTACTGCAGTTTACAAAAAAAGTCCACCATCCTATGAATGTATTTACATAATACTTCACTGAAATCTATCTTTCACTATAAATACTCTATTACTTTCGTAACTGTATTTTTTTATTCCATTTTTTTTCTTTTGCTGGCAGAAAGTTTCTATTTTTCTCTTGGTATTTAGAGTAACCTAACATTTACAACATGCATTCATGATTTATTAAACTATAACATGAATTAATATGTGCCTTAACTGAGAACAAAATGAAGACCTTCTAAGATTGTAACTCTATTTATTTCTCCCATCAAACTTCCATGCCACTTTTATAATACATTTTAGTATATGCTATGACTCCCCAAAACATTGTTATTGCTATTATTATGTTACATTGTAAATGTTCATTTAAATTTACCAACTTAAAAACAACTTTGTTGTTTCTTATTACATTCTGAATCTGTAAACTACCCCTTAATACCATTCCTTTTTTGTTTCAAAAGTAATCCTGAGTGTGGGTTCTGTCTTAGTGAATTACATCAGTTTTCAGTGATCTGAATAGGTTTTTGTGTTATCTTCATTTGTGAAATTTTCACTGTATATGGGATTGAAAACTAGAAATTATTTTCTTGTAGTGCTATTGTCTTTTGGCTTACATTGTTTCATTTCACAAGTTAACAGTTCAAAGGTGTTCTTTTAAGGGTAATTTGTTTTTCCCCTGACTGTTCATTATATTTTTCTCTTTTACTCTATGTTTCTATCATTCTCTGTGACATCAGGTTTTGAGTTGCTTTCTGTGTTTTTCTGCTTTGGATTCATTTTTCCCTTTCAATTAATGATTTAATTCATTTAGAAGCATATCTTCCTTGTTCTTGCTCTACTTTCTTGAGCCCATAATTATATGTAAGATTTTACACTAACCTTTGCACTCTACAATATTTTCTATCCTTTCCTTCACTATGTTTGATTCTACATATTTTATTCTAACATATCTGCTAGATCACTAATTTTCTCTACAACTATTCTCAAACCTATCTAATGTGTTTTTTATATTGTTTCCTTTTCGCATCTGAAATGCCAATTTTAAGCTTTCCAATTTTTTATATTTATATTTTGTTTTTTGTCTTCAGAAAAATTCTACTACCTGGAATAATTCTACTATTGATGCACAATTTTTGCTCCTTAGCTCAGCTAGTTCCAGATTTTTGTCTCATGACCAGAAAGAATGAGGCGAGTGGACATCAAAAGTAAAGGGAGTAGAATTGATTAAGTGAAAGGAAAGGTCTTAGCAAGTAAGAGAGGATATGGGAGTTGGTTCTCCTACCTAAAGACAGGAAAGTTCCCCAATATGTCTGAGCCCAGGGTTTTTTATCAGCTGAACAGGGAGTGTGTGCTGATTGGTTTGTGAGTATGCAAAAAAGGTTAAAGCAAAGACACCATTCAAAGGTGGGCATGACAGTGTAGAAAACCAATTAGGCGGCTGGGCATGGTGGCTCATGATTGTAATCCCAGCATTTTGGGAGGCCAAAGAGGTGGATCACCTGAGGTCAGGAGTTTCAGACCACCCTGGCAAACATGGTGAAACCCTGTCTCTACTAAAAGTACAAAAATTAGCTAAGCATGTTGGTACATGCCTGTAATCCCAGCTACTCAGGAGGATGAGGCACAAGAATCATTTGAACCTGGGAAGTAGATGTTGTAGTGAGCCAAAGTCCCACCACTGCACTCCAGCCTGGGCCACACAGCAAGTCTCTATCTAAATAAATAAATAAATAAAAGCCAATTAGGAAAGGGTAGGTATACGTAAAATAGCTGAAAAATGGGGATCAATCAGAGGAAAGCATACCAAATAAGAAAGCGGGTTCTGAATCCAATCCAAGGATTTACCCAGTACAGTTTCCGGCTTGAAGGTAGACTTCACAGGAAACCTGTCCCTATCTGCCTAGTGATTTGTCTATCTCCTGCCTCTATCAATCAATAGCTGAAGTAACTTCAGGTCTTTTCTGTTATTTTGCTCTTTTTCCTTGTTTTTATTCATTTTGTTTTTTCTTCTTCTTCTTTCTTTATGCTAGATATTATATTTGAAAAAATTCATCCTGTTCACTGGCAATACTCATTACTGATACAAAGAATGGCATTGTTTTATATTTTTACAATTCCTTTAATGCCTAACTTAATGTAAGACATACTGATTTGTTAGACCTACATCTACTATCACTATGTTGTGATATCATATGTTATGTAGTCTCTGGAAAACTCTACTTACTTTACACATGAGAAAGAGAGAGACAGAGAAAGAAAATCAAAAAGATCTTAATATTATCATATTATCTCAGGACCATATTTAGAGAACCACTGATTCAAACAAATTATAATAATAGAAGCAAAGTGATATAATAATATACCACAGTGGTTATTCATTTCCCCATATAGATGTATTCTCCAAACTTCAACTCATGAGAAGCATTGCAACCCATGAAAAGTTGACCTCTATTGACGATATCCTACAAGCTCTGTTGCCATTGGAAGGTATCAACAGAGATATAAAGAGAGTGAAGTGTAATTTTTGCTATGGTTATATTCCTCTACCTAAGTAACAAACCCTGTAGAGTACCTTTCTACAACAGCAACCTCTCTTTCTGAGATCAAATCACTGCTTCATCCCTTTGCCTCTTGAGGGTGGGATGTTAATGGCTTCATATTGCTCCTGATTCATCATTTTTTGTTTGTATCATTGTTTATCAAAACTATTGAAAATAGTAGAGACTTCACTTATAAAGCAATTGACATTCATTCCTCTTTTTGTAACATTGTGAATACTAATCTAAAAAGCACAAAGTCCAAAAAATAATGGCTTTTATATTTAAATTACCTGGGTCTTCAATCTTTCATCCCTTTGGACAAGTGGAAAATTCCATACTGGTTGTTTTTGCTGATAAAGTACCTGAAATGTATTAAAAGTACCCTGTGGTAGGCTGCCTCTGAGATGACTTCTAATAATTCCTGCCTCCTAGTATTGACAGCCTTAGGTAATCCCCTCTTTCTCTTAAGTGTGAGCTGGACTGGCTTCAAAATAATTCAAGAAACGATTTCACTTTCAAAATTACGGGCTATGAAAAGACTGTGGCTTACATCTTGGGTATGCTCCCTCGGATTGTCTCTTAAATGGTTCACTCTGGGGATGCCAGCTTTCATGATTTGAGGCAGTCTTGAGGAGTAATCCACAGGGTGGTGATGTTGAGGTCCACCAAAAAGCACATAAGTGAGTTTAGAAGATCCCTCCACCACCTCCTTTGAAATGAATCTTCAGATAAGATCATAATCTCTACTGACAACTGGACAGCAAATTCAGGAGTGCCCTTGAGCCAAAGGCACCCATAAGCCATGCCTAAATAACTGATCCTCAGAAATTGAGATAATAAATGCTTGTTTCTTTAAAATATGAAGATTCGAGATAATAAGCTATGTAGTAGCAGATAGTTAACAGTCTTCTCTTTCCTGGTTTATCAGCTTTGTACTTAATATTCTCTTTGCTCAAACCCAAGCCCTTACTTCATCTCTGTTGAATCTCTTCTCTGAATCTTTCTTGAGGCAGGTTCTTAAATTTCTATACCTCCCTATGCACATGAAACACCTATTCCTTCTGACATCTTTCCACCTTTCAGAACCGTTGCTGGTGAACGGAGTGAAGGTACTCTGTGTACTTTTTTTTTTTCTGTATTTGCATGGACTTTTCTGCCTTTTCCAAACAAGGGTAATCTTCTTTTATTGGGGTCATTATTTTCCCACAAATCTTCTACCTGACTGAAGTGGTCAGGGCACATAGGATGACTTCAATATGACTAAGTTTACAAAAGACTTTTACCTTAGGTTGTTTCTTCCTTTTGGTTCTATTACAATATCTGAGGAAAGGAGTCAAGAGCTTGTATTTCTGTATTATACAATTTGAGAGAAAGTTCTGTTATATACACATAAATTAATAATTTAATTTTTTGCCTCAATCTTCTTTTCTTAAAACCAACTCACTGTAATTTTCTAATCACAGAACAACTTCTTCCATCAGAAAATGGCTCTTCATTTCTACTCAGAACTCTCTCAGTTTAGGACTAATCTTACTAACTCATTATTAAAATGCTTTGGTTTTCCTTTTTGTAAATTGTTCATTACAGACCATATCCAAATGGAATGAACCTTTCTTTGTAATTGTTTACAAAGTGTCTTAGCTCAGTTGAGCTGCTATAACAAAAATGCCATAAACGGGATGGTTTATAAGCAAAATACATTCATTTCTCACAGTTCTGGAAGCTGAGAAGTCCAAGATTGAGGCTCTTGCAGATTCAGTGTCTGTGAGAGCCTATTTCTCATAGATGACATCTTCTTACTCCACATTTACATAGTGAAAGGGTCTAGTTAATTCTCTGCTTTCTCTTTTATAAGGGCAGTAATCACAATCATGAGGGCTTTACCCTTATGACCTAATATCCACCCAAAGTCTTCACCTCCTATTATCATCACACTGATGGTTCAAATTTCAGAATATGAATTTGGGGGGTGGCACAAATATTCAGACATAAAACAAATATATGTATTTGTTTTATTTTTCAGAAAGTGATTATATTATTTCTGTGACATGTTATGCCTGAGAAAATAATGCTACCTTTACACTTGAATCACAATATAGCTATCAAATATACCTTTTCCCAAAAAACTTCATTATATTTCATTTAATATTTAAAACTGATATTTGAGGAAAATTATATTATTATCATTATTATTACTATCATTTGTAAGTAAACTATCAGCAAGGACTCATGGAAGATACACACTTCAGTCTACTTGGTATTTTCAAAACTCCCTTCACCAGACAAGGGGTTGGCTTCACAGCTTAATCCTTTCATTCTACATATTTCCCATGATTGTCCTCATATAACAACAATCTGTCTGTGAACAAGTGAGATAATTCTTACATATTTTATACTTTAAACACTTACATATCTAAATGTTTTCTACATCTAACTAGACTGCAATCACTTTTGCACCAACCGAATACAAAATAACTTGTGTTAACTTTTTTATTTCAGTCCCACAAGCCTTAGTTTTTATCAACCACTTTTAAGAAAAGTGAGGCTAAGTAATATTTTTTGGGTCTCCATAATTTAGTGACACATACACTAGAGATTTCATTCTCTTATCTTTCACATAAGCAATGCAGTTACATACTGGAAGAGGACCTTATTAAGTGAATCATTATTATTATTATTATTATTATACCTTAAGTTCTGCAGTACATGTACGGTACATCCAGGATTGTTACATAGGTATACACGTGCCATGGTGGTTAGCTGTCCCCATCTCCCACATCATCTACATTAGGTATTTCTCCTAATGTTATCCCTCCCTAAACCCCCCAACCCCCAACATCCTTCCCCTAGACCTCCCACCCCCACCCAACAGGCCCCAGTATGTGATGTTCCCCTCCCTGTGTCCATATGTTCTCATTGTTCAACACCCACTTATGAGTGAGAACATGCAGTGTTTGGTTTTCTGTTCTTGTGTCAGTTTGCTGAGAATGATGGTTTCCAGCTTCATCCATGTCCCTACAAAGGACATGAACTCATCCTTTTTCATGGCTGCATAGTATTCCATGGTGTATATGTGCCACATTTTCTTTATCCAGTCTATCAATGGTGGGCATTTGGGTTGGTTCCAGGTCTTTGCTATTGTAAAAGTTGCCACAATGAACATACGTGCGCATGTGTCTTTATAATAGAACAATTTATAATCCTTTGGGTATATACCCAGTAATGGGATTGCTAGGTCAAATGGTATTTCTATTTCTAGGTGATTGAGAAATCACCACACTGTCTTCCACAATGGTTGAACTAGTTTACACTCCCAACAGTTTAAGTGTTCCTATTTCTCCACATCCTCTCTAGTATCTGTTGTCTCTGGATTTTTTTAATGATCACCATTCTAACGGGCACGAGATGGTATCTCAATGTGGTTTTGATTTGCATTTCTCTAATGACCAGTGATGATCAGTTTTTTTTCATATGTTTGTTAGCTGCATAAATGTCTTCTTTTGAAAAGTGTCTGTTCATATCCTTTGCCCACATTTGATGGGATTGATCCTTTTTGTAAGTTTGTTTTATTTCTTTATAGATTCTAGATATTAGCCCTTTGTCAGATGGGTAGATTGCAAAAATATTTTCCCATTATTTTGGTTGCTGGCTTATTCTAATGCAAGGCTGGTTTTACATACACAAATCTATAGACGTAATCCATCACATAAACAGAACCAAAGACAAAAACTGCATGATTATCTCAATAGATGCAGAGAAGGCCTTTGACAAAATTCAACAGCCCTTTATGCTAAAACTTTAATAAACTAGGTATTGATGGAACATATCTCAAAATAACAGAAGCAATTTATGACAAACCCACAGCCAATATCATACTGAATGGGCAAAAAGTCAAAGCATTCCCATTGAAAACTGGCACAAGATAAGGGTGCCCTCTCTCACCACTCCTATTCAATACAGTATTGAAAGTTCTGGCCAGAGCAATCAGGCAAGAAAAAGAAACAAAGTGTATTCAATTAGGAAAAGAGGAACTCAAATTTTCTCTATTTGCAGAAGACATGATTGTATAATTAGAAGACTCCATCATCTCAGCCTGAAATCTCCTTAAGCTGATAAGTAACTTCAGCAAAGTCTCAGGATACAAAAATCAGTGTGCAAAAGTCACAAGCATTCCTATACACCAATAACAGACAAACAGAGAGCCAAATCACGAGTGAACTCTCATTCACAATTGCTACAAAGAAAATAAAATACCTAGGATTACAACTAACAAGGGATGTGAAGGACCTCTCCAAGGATAACTACAAACAGCCACTCAAGGAAATAAGAGAGGACACAAACAGATGGAAAAACATTCCATGCTCATACTTAGGAAGAATCAATATTGTGAAAATGGCCATGCTACCCAAAGTAATGTAGATTCAGTGGTATCCCCATCAAGCTACCACTGATCTTCAAACTGGAAAAAACCACCTTAAACTTTGTATGGAACCAAGAAAGAGCCCATACAGCCAAGATAATCCTAATCAAAAAAACAAAACAAAAAAACAAAGCTGGAGGCATCACACTTCCTAACATCAAAGTATACTGCAAGGCTATAGTAATCAAAACAGCATGGTACTGGCACCAACACAGAGATATAGATAAGTGGAGCAGAACAGAGGCCTCAGAAGTAACCCCACACATCTATAACCATCTGATCTTTGACAAACCTGACAAAAACAAGCAATGAGGAAAGGATTATCTATTTAATAAATGGTGTTGGGAAAACTGACTAGCCATATGTAGGAAGCTGAACCTGGACTCCTTCCTTACACTTTACACTAAAATTATCTCCAGATGGATTAAAGATTTAAACATAAGACCTAACACCATAAAAAACCCTGGAAGAAAACCTATGCAATACCATTTAGGACATAGGCATAAGCAAGGACTTCATAACTAAAACACCAAAAATAATGGCAACAAAAGCCAAAATAGACAAATAGGATCTAATTAAACTTGAGTGCTTCTGCACAGCAAAAGAAACTATCATTAGAGTGAACTGGCAACCAACAGATTAAGTTAATAATGGAGAAGGCTGGGGGCAGTGGCTTGTGCCTGTAATACCAGCACTTTGGGAGTACGAGGCGGGCGAATCAGGAGATCAGGAGTTTGAGACCAGCATGGCCAACATAGTGAAACCCCATCTCTACTAAAAATACAAAAAAATTAGCCAGGTGCATGTAATCTCAGCTACCTGGGAGACTGAGGCAGTGAACTGCTTGAACCTGGGAGGTGGAGGTTGTAGTGAACCAAGATTGCACCATTGCACTCCAGCCAAGGCAAAAGTGTGAGAGACTCTGTCTCAACAAAAAAAAAAAAAAAAAAAAAGAAACAAAAAGAAAAAAAAAAGTAATGGAGATATTTTTCACTGCTCCAATGGTCACAATAGGATTTTCGTCATTTAAATACATAAGAACAGTGGTTCCCAACTGTTTTGGCACCAAGGACCAGTTTTGTGGAAGACAATTTTTCCACAGATGGGGGTTGGGGTAACAGTTTTGGAATGAAACTGTTCTACCTCAGATCAAAAGGAATTATATTCTCATAAGGAACTCCCAACCTAGATCCCTCACATGCATGGTTCACAATAGGGTTCGTGCTCCCATGAGACTCTGATGCCACCGCTGATCTGGGAGGAGGTGGAGCTCAGGCAGAAGTTCTTGCTCCCTATTACCTCCTGCTTTGCAGCCCAGTTCCTAACAGGCCACGGATTGGTACATGTTTCTGGCCCAGGGGTTGGGGACACCTGCCTAAGAACATAAATATGGAAATATTTTTGCTCAAATGTACCTAACCACTAAGTGACTAAAAGCTTTTATCACTGAGTATATGATTGAGAGTGGAACTTAATGGCTGAGAGTAACAGCAAAAAACATTCCTCTCATTGAGATTAAATCTTCTATAATTGGGTTGAATTAGTGGACCTACCTGGTAACTAACAAAAATACTAAACACATCATTGATTGCCTCATCATTTGAAAAGAAGAGGACACTGGATCAAATAAATGGCAGGTAAATTTAGAACCAAAAAAAACAAAACATTTTAGATAAAAGTTATTTCACTCTTAGACTTATTGTCATGAGAGTCCCATAAATGGACCAGATTTATAATTAGCTGACTTTCAGTCAGTTACAAATAATGACCACTGACACAGAAAATGCATTCACAAGTAGATGCTTAGATTTCCACAAAGGCCTTACAAGCTAAAAGATCAATAATGTAATGAGCTTTGTTTTTTTCCTACAGACCAACAAAAAATACACCCTGCAACTCTTATAAAAATTTCAGGATTGAAGATTCATATGTACTTATGACTAATTTTAATCATTATTATAAGAGTCCATTCTTGGTAAGTATGAAATTATTTCGCTAGTCTTGCCACATTTTAAAATTAATTAATTCAACCATCTGTCCATCCAGAAAGTATGTTACTATGATATACAGCTTCAGAATGGCTCCCAACCAATCCCCAAATCTTGGTATTTATGTCTTTGTAGAATCCCTTCCTCTTGAGCATGGACTAGACCATGTGACTCATTTCTAAAGAACAGAATTGGGAAAAAGTGATGTGACTTCCACAATTGGTTATAAATAGATTATGATTTTTTCTCTACTAGGCCACATTTTACTCTGTCTCTCTCTTTTTTTGTCTCTCTCTCTCTCTGTCTCTCACTCTTTCTGTCACAGCCCTGATTCTAAGGAAAACAGGAGGGTATGCTGTAGTGAATTCTCATAATTTTATTTTGGACCAGCATTCATTTTGAATATAAACCTAATTTTCTCATACTAGAAGCAGGACTCAGTCACACTTGACACAGTCTCCAGTTCTTTAACCACATCCTCGCTCAGTTCCCAAATGTGATTGGTCCACATATTTGCCTGATACAACTGTTCCTGTGTCACCACTTCTACTTCCTCTTGGCACTGCCTCTTGGCACTCTAAAACTCTTGTTCACTTGCTCTAAACCCACCAATTAGAACGCCCTGTGGGTTACCTACTTGGATAAGGTCCTGGATCCAATAAAGGCATTTCTGGATCTCTCTCTCTCCATGCTCCCCGGCCTCTTTGAGTGGCCTCTAGCAGGCAGTGTAAATCTCAAGACCTCTAAGTAATACAATCTTTATTTTCATTTTGTGTCTCTCCAAATTGTTGAAAGAATATTCTCTATCTTAAAGATCCTAAATTAAAACACGTGCTCTAAACAGCCCTACAGAGAGGCACAAGTGCCAAAAAGCTTATCTTTCTGGCTAACTGCCAGTAACAATCCGAGGGCAGCCAACAGCCAAATAAGTGACCTTATAAGAGAATTCTACCCCCAGTGGAGCCTTTAAGTAATCACAATCCTGGCAAAGACCTTAATTGTAGCTTTCTGAACCACAAGTACACAGCTAAATAGTGCCTGGATTCTTAATTCAGAGAAATTGTGATATAACAAATGCTTGTTGACTAAGCTCTTAAGTTTGAGGATAATTCATTATAAAACAATACATAAATAAAATAGTTAATTATGAATACAAATCAAATGAATATCTGGCTCTATAATTCATACCTTCTTTACTTTAGTCAATGTATAAATTTTCTATATATCAATGTCCTCTCTTATAAAGCAGATATAAAAATAGCACTACTCACATGAAGTTCTTTTGAGTTAAAAACTCAAATATACATACAAATATCTTAGAGGAGTGCCTGATTCACAGTAGACACTTAAATATTAACTATTAAAACTCATCTATTTGAACAACAATGTTAAGAATATAAAAAGTTACTAATACAGTTAGGAAATTGACCAGGTGACATAATCACCTTGGGTTTCAATATTCTTTCATTCATTCAAAAATATTTAATTAGCATGAATTTCTGCATCAATCTGCATATATATTTATAAGCAGAGGGAGAGAAAGCAACAGGAATAATAGTGCTGCCATTAAGTGAAAGAGGAAAACTGCGGGAGAAACAGATTTGAGGGAGAATATAAGGGGCAGTCAAGTAGCAAGAATGAAGTTGTATGAGCTGTCAATGCTTGTGCAGTTCATACATTATCATTATCTAAGGGGCATTATCTAAGGAGCAGTCATTCTCAAACATTTATGAGCATCTGATATAGGGCCCAAGAAGTTGCACTTCAACAAAATGACAAATACTACTATACATGCTGCTCCACAAATCACACTAGAGTCCATTAATGTAGAATATTTTAAAACAATAAAAACGTGAGTTTGATTATTATTTATAATCATAGGGAAAAATGCTTGTCCCCCTAACTATAAAACCAGTTCTTAGTTTAATTGAGAAACAATTGCTATGGTTACTGTGGAATTTAGTACATTTTATGAGTATAAAATATAACCTTCCAGTCAACACATTTTTCCTACATAAATTTAATAAGCATTGTATTGCACATGGAAATTAATAAGTGGAAATCTCAGTTACATTTGTCAGTTTCAAAATAAACAGACTTAGCTGTAAATGTTTGTTTCAAGTTTAAGTTACTAGTGACATAGAACTTATTTCTACCTATTTAATCTTGTGTAATGCCATTTATTTTTTAAACATTTTTTTAAAGGTTTATTCCTACTATATATTGACTCTGTATTAGAGGCCTTGTTAAATTTCATATTTGTTCTAAAATTTGGACCATCTTTCTTAGGATTTTCTACATAGTCTTTTGTAAACAAAGGCATTATACTTCTTTATTTCCAATCAGTATATGTTTAAATGTTATCTCTTGCTTAAATGTAGTAGCTAGGGTCTCTAGTAGAATGTTGATTAGAAGTACCGAAGGCAAATGTATTTTCTTTCTTCAAAAACTGGTAAGAAACTAATCAATTTTCTACTATTATGTATGATCCTTACTGTAGAATTTTTATAGATATCCTTTATACAGCTATTTACAATTTTCTGAAAATATTTATAATGAATAAATTTTTAATTTTTGTCAAAAGCTTTTCTTGCACTTTTTGAGATGACTGTATATATATATTTTTAATTATAGCAATGTGGAGAAAATACCTTAACTGACTTGAAATGCTAAACCAACATTGCATTCCTGGAATAAAAATCTTTTTTATGTTGCCAGATTTAATTATTAAACTTCCGTAAAAAATCACTGCATTATGTTTAAGGGGTACTAGTCTGTATTTTTAAAGTCTTGACATTATTTGGTCTATAATGATAAATTCCTAAAATGAGTTACAAAGTATTTTCCATTATTTTTTTGGAAAAATGTGTAAAAGTGTAATATTTTTTCCTGAAATATTTGATATAATTTACCAATGAAGGTAACCAGCCACGTATTTTTCTTTATTGGAAGATTTTTATTTATAAATTTAATTTCTTTAATAGACATAGTGTTATCCTGGTTTTATGTTTCTTCAGTTATTCTGTTAGTTTATATTATTTCAAGACTTTGCACATTTCATCAACAGAGATTTGTTGATACTTATTATTTTTATTGTTGTAATATTTGTAGCAGAGGCTAGCAAACTTTTCTTCTGTAAGAGGCAAGATTGGAAATATTTTAGGCTTCTCAGTTAGTGTGGTCTCTGACATAACTTCGAATCTGTTGTTGTAATGTGAAAGTAGCAGTAGAGAATACATAAAGAAATGGATGTGGTTGTTGTTCCAGTACAATTTTTTTTCACAAAAACAGGCTGTAGGCAATACTTGGTTTTGAGTCACTTAATTTGCTGATTCCTCATCTACAGATATCTAGATACATAAATAGGATCAACTACAATGTGTCCTGTTGTGTTACAGATATTGCCAATTTGTGTTTTCATTCTTTTTTCCCTCATCAGATTGTTTAGATATAATTTTCTTTTCTAAAATTTAGGGTGAATATTTAAGTTATGTGTTTTAAACCTTTCTACTTTTCTAATACAAGCACCCAAAAATTTATAATTTTTCTAAGCATACAGAAGAAATATATATTCCACACATTTTAATAAGATATTTAAAAATGTTTTTAAGTTTAAAATATTTTCCAAATATCTTTCTGATTTCCTCTTTGATTAGTTTTGTAAAAGTGTGTTTCTTATTTTTCAAACTGTTCAGAATGTTTCCAGATATATTTTTGTTATTGGTTTCAACTTATATCCCTGGTAATGAGAAACCACACTCTGTATAATTTGAAATCTTTGATATTTCCTGAGACTTTTAAAAGAATCACTCAACATATGTTCCATTTCATTAAATGATCCATGTATGCTGAAAAAAAATGTTTATCTATCTATTGCATCATTACAATTCAGCCTGGGCTACAGAGCAAAATTCTGTTTCAAAAAAAAATGTTGATCTTATATTTTGAGTATAGTTTTTATAAATATCTGTTAGGTTATGAAATTGTTTAAATCAGTCATGTTTTTAATTTTTTTCTCTATTATATCAATTCCTGAGAAATAGATGTTAGAAATTTCTAAATATATTTGTGAGTTTCTGCATCATGTATTCTAAATATCTTTATTGGTTTTATCTACATTGGCATTGTCATATCTTTTTTTAAAAATTACTATTTTTAAATTATGAAGTGCTACTATTTGTGTCTGGCAGCATTCGCTATCTTAAAGTATATTTTGTCTGATATTAATGTGGTCACATTAGTTTTCTATAAATGGTGTTTATGAAGTACATCCAAATTTCTGAATTTTAACTATAAAGTGAATCTTTATGATCAACATATAATTGTGTCTTGCTTTTTGAATACATTCTGATAAGCTCTCACTTTTATTGGATTGTTTAGTACATTTGTATTTTGTATAATTTATTATATGTTTTCTATTATGCCTATCACATTGTTATTTGACTTCCACTGTTTTCTGTTTCTAAATTTCTAAAAGAAAGCCAGTAATAATTCATAATGCTGTCCCCTTTATTCAATGGAATATTTTTCTAGCTGTTTATAAGATTTTTAAATGTACCTTATTGAGTCATACTATATGTGCTTGGGATTTTCTAAACTTATTGTGTCTATAAATTAATATCCTTTAGCACATTTGAAAATTTTTGCCTTTTTAAGTCTTCTAAAAAAAGTCTTAAAATACTTCATTATCCCACTAATATCTCTTCTCTTTCTCTAGGATATCAAGTACATGTATGATAAACCTCTTGACATAGTCCCACAGATCATAAAGATTCATTATTTTTCAACCTTATGGTTCCTCTATGCTCTCTAAATCAGATATTCCTATTAATTTATATTTATGTTTGCTGACTCTTTTTTTATGTGATGTTTATTATGATGATCAGTTAATTTAGTATTTGTTTTTAATTTTAGAAATTTTATTTTTTTACTATAATTTGCTTTTGATTTAAAAAATCTTATTTTGGCTAAATTATATGTTTTCATTTATTATGAACATATTTTCATTTATCATTACTATAATAGCTAATTCATAATTTTTTCTGTAATATCAATATTTAGTTCATCCTTATGTATATCACAGTTGTTCGCTCCTAATTTTTGCAACGTAGGACTGCTATGGTCTAGATATTTATATTTTCCAAAACTCATATGTTGCAATTCTAATCCCAAAGTGACAGTATAAGGAAGTGGGACCTTCAGATGTGATTGGGTCATGAGGATGGATCCCTAAAGAATGGGATTACAGTCCTTGTAAAAGACTCAGAGAGATTTCTTGCTTTTTCACCCTGTGTAGTCTCCGAGAGAAAAAAAGAACAAAACTAGCTCTGACCCAGAAAGCACGCCTTCACCAGATACTAATTACTCTGGTATAATGACATTGGACTTCCTAGGCTTTAGATCTGTGAGAAAGAAATTTCTTTTTTTCTTTTCTTTTCTTTTTTTTTTTAAGCTTCAGGTGATTGTCTTTTGCTATAGCAACACAAATGGGCTACGATAGGGTCATATTTTTTTCCCACATATCTAATTTTAGATTTTTCCTTGGCATTGTAAATGATACATTGTAGAGATGGATTTCGTTTTGCTCTTCTAAGGTGACCTGTTTCTATTTTTTACTATTGTTTGTTTTAAAATGAAGATAACTTACCAGTATTTAAAATAAGATATCTGTCTCTCCTGTGTTGGAAAGTAGCAGAAATCTTTTCTGTTCTTTTACACTTAGCTGTGTTACTTGGAGTATTCTCTGGGCATTTGAATTTTGCAGATATGACCAATATTCAAATGTAGTTTATAGGTAAGAAAGAAGTAGTCTTCTGTTGCAATGTCTCTAAAGAAATTTTCCTCCTCCTTTTCCAGTTGTGGCAGTATCTGGATTTTCACACTCTGGTTATTCAAGCCAGTTGAGATAACAGCTTTTCTATTAGAGTCTTAACCACCCCTTATAGCACTGGGTAAGCACTTTTCTCAAATAAAAATTTGTAAAAATGGGAAACGTATCCAATATCTTCATTTTTCTGCTATCTGTATTAGTTAATTATTTCTATAATAGCTGCTTATATTATCCATTTTATCTCATTTATTACATGGGTAGGAACTTTTCTTAAAAATTTATAAAAATTGGAAAGGTATCCAATGTTTCTTCATTTTCCAGCTTTTTCTATTAATTATTTTTATAATAGCTGATTATGTCATTTTACATATTTATCTCTATTTTGGATTGCTGTAGGGATTGTATATGCATGTTTAACTTATTACTGTCTATAATTAAATAATATCATATCACTCCACACATATGTGGAAAGAGTCTTATGAAAATATCCTTTGAGCTCTTTTTCTCTACATTGGAATATTATTTTCTTAGATTTTATTTCTAAATGCATTTTATACCTCACAGTGTATTCATATTATTTTTGGTTTGAAACATTTAGTTATCTTTTAAATAAATTAGATTTTTTTAAAAAAAGTATTTGCCCACATATTTATCTTTTCTACTGCTCATAATTGTTTCATGTGTATCTTAGTCCTCAGCTACTATTATTTTCCTTTTGTCTCATAAACTTTAATAGTTTGAATCACATTCAGTAAATTTCTATGTTAGAATAAATATATCTCCTAGATTTTCTTCCAGCGAAGTATCAACATATAAGCAAGATCTAGACAATCTGCAATTTCTGATTATGCCTTTTAATGGTCACGTCTAGACTTTCATTTATCCTTACTTGTCAGAATGGTAGCAAACAATGGGACAGTCATTATGTATGTGAAATGGAAGCCACAAATTGAGAACAGAAAAAAGCAACAAGCTACAGGGAGCCTAAGACCACGTCAAGTTTCAACATGAAAATTCAATCTACAAGCTTCAACTATACATGAAAATGATATAAATGGAAATTTTTACATCATTGTTAATTTTGTGTTTCTACTTTATCAATCAAAATGCTGTCCTGTCCTACACAGAATTTAATATCTAGAAATGGGATGACATAGTAAATTCTTAAATATTTAAATATGTGACACAGCTTAGCAGTGAAGTACTGGACATCAAGGACTAAATAACAGTCTAGAATTCTGGTGATTTCTGTAGAGCATATGACATCTTCTAAGGTAAACCACATACCAATAGAGGTTACAATTCTGGAGGAAATAACATTTTTAAATGAGAATTTTTATGCATATGGCTACTATTATCTCTGTTTTCACAAAAGAAAAATTATATATATTGAGACAGAGCATCACTCTGTCACCAGACTGGAGTGCAGTGGTGTCATCTCAGCTCACTGCAACCTCCACCTCCCAGAGAGGGACTACAGGCACATGCCATCATGGCCAGCTAATTTTTGTATTTTTACTAGAGGTGGGGTTTTACCATGTTGGCCAGAATCATCTCAATCTCTTGACCTCGTCATCTGCTCACCTTGGCCTCCCAAAGAGCTGGGATTACAGGTGAGAACCACCATGCTCGATCAAATAATACTTTTTAAATAAGGATTTAAGCATATGGCTAGTATTTTCTCTGCTTCTACAAAATCATATAAAATGGGAGGAATTTAATTTAAATGTAGATATTAGGTAAGTTTTTATGCAAACACATCTCTTAGGGATACTCTTTGGCGATAGCTTGAACTTTGAGATGACTGAAGTCTATAAAAATGGGAAAAAACCTATCCCTAAAATAAAGCTGTTATAAGAGATAACTCTCAAAAAATAAGACTGTGCCCTTAAGCCTTTTTGAAACATTCCCAGTATTGTTTTCTACTAGATAATGAGAGCCAGCCAAGCAGCATAGATTAAAAGAATGTCTTTTTATTTTCACTGAAACCTATTGCTTCAGATGGCCCCAAGTTAGGTGTGATTAAGTTCAGAAAGACTGTGATGGACAGAGCACAAGGCAAGTATATAAAAGACCAGGTATTTTAGGCTTAGAAACTATTTCTAAATATCATTGCCCCAGAATTATCTAGAATCCATAGACAGAAATCTGCTAAAGTTTTGAAGAGATTATATTGCCCCAAATGCTAGTTTACTTGAGCAATCCTGTGGTTGTTAGATCCCTGTAATAACCTCAGAGAAACCCCCAAACTGACTAGCAGATTGCAAGTTGGAAAATCTGATTTCAAAAAGATCATATTATTTTAATGCCTACTTCAGATGTGCCAGAAAAGAAAATGTAAAAGGAAAAATCTTTCTTACACTAGGTTAATGCTGACTACATAGCACTCAGAAAGCATAATCAGTGGTATCGAGGTGGGCTATCCAAGGAACTTAGAACATATTCTACTTCTGGAGTAGGGACTTTTAGTAATTTCTTCATTACAGGATTTGGTTATTTTATTAAATGGCGACAATGATGTATTTCTCATTCTCCTTGATAGGAAATTGAATTGCAATTATTCTGCTCCTAAACAACCACTATATGTCATGTATGTATTTTATTTATGGACAGCCTCACCATGAGGGAATTATATACAGACCTAAAGGGAACAGCATATAACTCAGAGATCCAAAACTTTAGATTGTAAGTAATAATCTGTACATTGTATGCTACCTCTTAGGTCTTAGGGTATGATTGAGTGTATTCTATGCATGGGAACAAATATATACACAAATGTTTGGCTGTAATGAAGTGCAGGTGTGGGGATTCATATTTTATATAACAATACACATTTAGCTTGACAATATTCAACCAGAAAAACAAATTACATTGTCTAGTCCTTTTATCAAAGTATTGCCATGTGACCAATTGCTTGATAGACTGACTATACAAGTAGACAACGGTCTGCCAATATATGACAATAGAACTCTAAAGCAGCGAATCTCATCAACCACCTGAGAAGCCAAACCAAAAACTCGGGAGCAATTGGCTGAGAATCATCAGGACTGGGTCATCAATTGCTTGCTTACATAATTTTGCCGCTGAATCCAATTCAGGGCCAATCAAAGAAAACCAAATATGGTTTTCCAATAAATCACATAAGGCACTTAATTCTAGTTAGCCTGGCTCCAACAAAACAAATCATATAAGACGCTCAATTCTAGTTAGCCTGGCTCCAACTTTCCTACAGTAAATGGTGGGTGGATTTCCACGTCCAGAGATCGAGACCATCCTGGCCAATATGGTGAAACCCCGTCTCTACTAAAAATACAAAAATTAGCTGGGCGTGGTGGTGTGCACATGTATTCCCAGCTACTTGGGAAGGTGAGGTGGGAGAATCGCTTGACCCGGGAGGTGGAGTTTGTAATGAGCTGAGATCACGCCACTGTACTCCAGCCTGGGCGACAGAGGGAGATTCCCTCTCAAAAAAAAAAAGAAAGAAAAATACATATATATATATATATATATACACAGACACACGCTTGCGCGCGCACACACACACACTCACACACATACAACAGATTATATCTGAATCCTCTTCTTTTTTTTTTAACTATAAAGTTTTCTCCTCTCCTGCCTGCCTTTGGCTCTGCGCCAAATGCAGGCATTGGTGGCTGACTCCCTTGCAAAATCTAAATACATAACTTGTGTTTTGTTCTTCTTTGAGTTATCTTTGTTTATTTACACATTCAGGTCTATAAGAAATTTCATATAGAATTCTGATAGGCACCTAAAATAAATGGGTATGGTTCCTAAAATAAATAGGTTTAGTTTTTTTGCTCCTTTTTGCTACTCATTGAATTTGGGCATAAGCTAGAGTAGTCACATTCAACCCTCCGAGGTTGAGGGTAGCAGGTGTGACTGCCTTTACCGCCTTTGTTAAACAGAGACATTATACCAACTCAGAATTTATAGGAGACAAAATAAATATCTATTTTACTGGCCAGGCGTGGTGGCTCAAGCCTGTAATCCCAGCACTTTGGGAGGCCAAGGAGGGTGGATCACGAGGTCAAGAGATCAAGACCATCCTGGCCAACATGGTGAAACCCCGTCTCTACTAAAAATTAAAAATTAAAAAAAATTAACTGGGCGTGGTGGCACGTGCCTGTAGTCCCAGCTACCAGGGAGGCTGAGGCAGGATAATTGCTTGAACCTGGGAGGCGGAGGTTGTAGTGAGCCGAGATTGCCACTGCACTCCAGCCTCGTGCCTGGTGACAGAGAAAGACTCTGTCTCAAAAAAATATATATATATATATTATAGTATAGTTACATACAAAGATATATATATATATATATATATATATGTATAGTTTTGCCATTCTTTAAATGTCATATAAATAAAATAGTATTTAGTCTTTTGTATCTGGGTTGATTCACTTAACATGATATTTTTGGGATTCATGTTATATTATTGCATGCAAAACGATGTGAAAATAAAGGGAAAGCCCTGGATAGTCAGCAAACAGTGGCACTAGCTCCAGTAAAAGGTCCCATAGTCCCATAGAATAAGAGTCCTATAGTCACAACTGATCTACAGACCATAGAGTTTCCTGGGAGAGAGTCTGCAGGGCAAAAAAGACAGTAATGGATAGAACAAATAATACAAATCATCAATATTAAATGAACAGTAGATAATGAATGAAGATGAACATTCAACAAATATTATAAATCATTATTTAGAGATACAAGTTTACTCACCAGTTGCAATAAAATTAAAAACACTTTTCAGTGTTTGTCTGGAGGATGACTGAGGTGACCAAGCTGGAATCTTGGAACAACTTTTTTCTTCTAATAATTTTTTGTGTGTATTTTGATGCTAAGAAAGACAAATAATAATAAATAATTTGGCAAAGAATCATAGATATAGTGAATAAGAAAAAGCTGTGAAAATGAATACATAAAGATAAAAGTAAGAGCTTAGAGGATTCTTGGAAGATGTGGAATAGGACATACCAGGAACCCATCTCTCAACTCAGACAACAATTACCCTGGCAGGATTGTCTTATGTGACTATTTTTTAACTTTGGAATTGATCAAAGACATTCAATGTTCAGAAGGAGGCTTGAACAGTAAATTGTGGCTAATTTTGGTCAATTTCAGTTTTAGCTTGACAACAGCAACCCATTCTCCACCTCCCACCCCTATGTTAGGCAGCTCTGTACATATTCCTGCAGCAGTATACATACATCTTGTAGGAGCAAAGGTGAGTAATAAAGACAGTCTTCTCCAAATGTCAGCCATCGGTGTTTTGATCACTGATTTATGCTTCTAATCCTAGAGGGCCAGAGACAGAAGCCTTCAGTCAATGATGTTGCATCTCTTCATATTGCTGCAAGCCACTCCCTCTGCAGCTGAAATAACTTTCAGGGGATTTATAGGACTAGTGCCTTTTCAGCCTCCTCATTTTCTCTTTTCCCTGTTTTGGGAGGCAGGTATTAAAGATAGGACAGTCAAAAGCAACCATACATGTAGGGAAAATTAGAAAGTCACAGTGCCAAGGCACAGGATCAGAAAATACTTCAGATTATGTGAGCTTAGAGAGCTGTCTATAAAAAAGAAAAAGAGAGAGAGAGAGAACAAAAAGGAATTAATTCTCTGGAAACTGGAAGAGAGTACATGATGTTGTCTCATCTGAAATCAAGGCACAAGGAAGAACAATGGGTAAGATTCAACGAAATTTTCAGATTGCAAGGAATGTACAGCAGACAAATCTATGTCTGCTTATTTAGGCCACTAGTTCTTTATTTTTAACAGGTCTTGAAATCACCTGCATCAAAAAGGGTAACAAACTCAGCTGTTATCATTAATGGATGCCCACTTTCACCAGCACATCACTTGCTCATTCCTCTGATGACATTCTTTCACCACAGGGCATAATCATAGACAGTGACTGAGGAGAGGGTTTATTAATAGAAATTTAAGGAAAAGGAAAAGGCATTTCTCACATTAAGACAACAAGCAGAAGCTAGTACTTGGAGGAATCCAGCAAGGTCAGTTTTACTCTAGGCCAAGTGTCAAGAATCACAGAGAATAAATTGGGTGCATGGCTTTCTGGCTTTTGATGCAAAGGAGAGCACTGAAAGTGGGTATTCTTTCAGCTCTGGTCTTGGACAAATTTCAGTTGTAGAACAGGAAAAGTACTGACTGTAAGGACTCACACTAGAAATTGTAGAAAAGAAAATATATCTTGTTGATCAAGTTCAATTTGTTGATCTGGTTGGACATGTTGATCCCAAATGTGTTAATCAAGTCCTGATTCTTTTCTCATTACTTGAAAAATTCTGGGCCAATAACTTATTTCTGTGCTTTAGTTTTCTCTGAGGCTGCTTGGATAAAAATGACAAGGTTAGCAAAGGTAGCAACAATAATGATATATACAAATATATATCCATTTTATATATTCATTTATCATGAATAAGCAGTATTTATAACTTATTTTATTTATAAAATTAGGTAGTTTTAAGTCCTTGTAGCTCTTTAATACTTATTTTATGATGTACAACTGATGATTTGAAAAGTGGTAGCACGAAGAGTTGACTGAAGATTTAATAGTTTTGAGATAAGAATCCTAGCCCTATCCTAGTTTTGAGATAATTATCCTAGTCTGTTGCAATTAAGTGTCTCCAATACAATTATACTCTATTCAGCAGATTCAGATGCCTTCAGGAGCCAAGAGGGCTAAAATGAAAATCTGTAGGGTGAATGAGTGTAATATTATAGGGGTTTAGAAAGCAGTGCCTAGTCACATCTAGTCTACTAACATTCTGATTCCGATAAATTTAAATCAAAATGGTAATTAGACAAAAATAAACCTTCACACTGTAATAGGCATCAAATGTTTTTATTACATATGTATCATTAATGTAAATGTATATGTTTATTAGTTAATTTTCTTCTGAATCTTTCTAACACTTTCTCTTGGTGCCCCATTCAGAATCGCTTTTATCCTGCTGGTACACCCATCCTCCAGAAGGGCAGTTCTTAGCTCCAGATGTTGCATACTAGGAGCTAAGAACTGCCCTTCTTTAAAGACTTGTTCTTGAGCAATTAAGACCTGTGTTACACAGCCAATGATTGATTGATTGATTAACTTAGGAGCAGAAAGGGAGTCTTTGTGACTCAAAGAGAAGATTATATCCATGAATATAAGTTATGTTCCAGAGTTTCACTACATGATCAGGCTGAGGGAAGTCTACATGCTTACTTAGTTTTGCCCTTCTGCTTTTCTTTGGATCACCACTTTAATAAATCACTTGATTAGAATCCATATCTCAGGCTATTCTAGTTTATCTGACTTAAGACAACCTCATATTTTCCTCACAGAACATATCTTTCTATTATGGAGATGAAGGACCTACAGTGAAATATACCTAAAAGTAAAACAAAGATAAATAAAACATATTATCTGCATACTAACTTACTAAAAACTAACCTTATAAGTGAAAAAAAGTTATTTATCATAATAGGTAATGCTAACATTGAAAGGATAAGTTTACCTTCCCTTCCTATTTTGAAAATAAGTTCCAAATATCACAGGAGTATGAAATGCTATCTTGGTCTGAACTTGAGCTGGAGATTCTTCCAAAAACGAAGTGTTTAATTAAACTTTTTACAAAATGGAGTAATCTATACAAGCCATCGCAATCATAAGAGAAAGTATGGAGGAATAAAAATGTATGTAAACGTGAAGGTAAAAAAAGAATACCAAAGTCTGGAGAACATTACGTTAGTGGAGATTCTGTTTCTTATAATTGACTTTTAATCCACCTGTAATCCTCTTCAGAGTGCTTCAAACTACGTTGATTTTTACTAAATATAAATAACTATTTTACTGACAGTTCTCATTTCTGAAGCAAGTGCCAGAGTCCCTGCCACATTTTGAATAATGGTTTATTGCTAGAGAAAAGATTAGGTGGCAAATCGATTTATCAGTGTACTTACTAAAATTTTAAATTCATTCATAGTGATATATCCCACAGTAGAATCTGCACAAAATAATTTGACTTTTTAAGAAACAGAGTTTATAAAGCATTGCAAAATTCAAGAACCTATAGAATATGCAATACCAAGAGTGAAGACTAATGTAAAATATGGACTTTGGGTGATGATGTGTCAACTTAGACTTCTTAGTTCCACAAATGTACCACTCTACTGGGAGATATTGATAATGAATGAGCCTATGCATTTGTGGGGGAAGATAGTATATGGGAAATCTCTGTGCTTTCTTCTCAATATTGCTGTGAACCTAAAACTGTCTAAAAATGTCTATTAAAAAAAGAAATATCTTGATTGCATCCACAGGAAGGGAATGGACTATATGGTCTAACAGAAAAAAAAATGTCCATCTACTAAATAAAATATAGCATTTGAACAAAACAGATTTTCAAATATCTTACACCTCAAGATAATATATTTTTCCCAAAGGAATGATAACAGACTAAATTGTATAAGAACCCTCTCATATAGGCTCTTACTTCTACAGCTATACAGTGATTGTCTTTTACCCTCTAGTCTGAAAATAACAACAACAACAACAAACAACAACAAAAAAACAACCCTTAACTTTTCATTGTATCTTGGTAATATACATTTTTTATAGCCATCTTAGTAGACAGAAAACCCCTGTATAAGAACTCCCTCTTGATGCAGCCATAGAACTTTAGCTAGCATAAAGATCGATGTGTTCTGTACTTGGTTATGAAGCTGTCAGTAGAATCCTCATTGTTGATTCATGATTTTGATTTGATACTTTATTACACATTGGTCTTTTCATTGAATTCAGCATTAGGACAAAGTTATTGTTTGTAGTGAAAGTTTGCCATGAAGAGTGAAGGAAAAGAAAAGGCATTGCCATAGATCAACAATGATCCAGTGGCAATCTAATGACAATTTATTTTCCATTACATGTTTGGCTATTAAATTATACTTATACAAAGAAAATTATTCAGCTTGAGGAAAAACAAAATCACATGGATAAAAGAAAAAGTATTAATTATTTCAAAATAAAAAATGCTTTATATTAATTTTTTCAAAAATTATTCACAGTGTCTCAGGTTATTCTTGTCTTATCTAAAAAAAGTAGAACAGCTTCTTCACTGTTTCTCAGGCAGTGGAAAAGGCTAACTGCATATACTGTGGCCTTCAGCTGTCCCTAGAAAAGGAGGCTTCCGATCTTTCCTCTAAAAGGGCTGATGTCTCTTGTGGTATGGCATAATAATGAAGTTAATATAGGTAAGAATTTGGGGTTTGGGGCCTCCTAGACAAATGTATTCCACCAATACTTTTGAAATCTTTTGACAAAATCCATGAGTGTAATGGCCATGTTTAACAATTGCTGGTGCTTCAAAAAAAAAAAAAGCCTTAATTCATAGTACCTGCCAGTATCTGTACTGTAAATATTTCCAACAATATCTATTTCAAGTTAATGGCATGATATCAGTGAACACTGGGAAAATGATGTGCAGGATCATACCATTGTATTTGTAAATATACTAAAACAACAGAATAATAACCTCAAGAGTATAGCTAATAGTGAACTAGATTAAGCTAATTAGAAAGTAATGAGTTTGAGTATTTTAAGCATTTATCTCTTTAAAATGATTTATGAAAATGTGCATTTATGCAATTTAATTTTTTAATACTGGCTGTATTTAACAACCACTTACAAAAATGTTTCTGAAAATTTAAAAATTGGCTCTCATGAGCCATTAGAAGCTGGATCCAAAATATCATTAAATACAACCATACCTTTGTGTGTGTGTGTGTGTGTGTGTGTGCATCTTAATTCAATTTAGTCTATTATAATCAAAATGTAGTAGTTAGCCTTATATGTAAGGTCTGTAAATATCAATTACTTTAGTGGTAATCTGTTGGTCAAGATAAAGAAGTGGGCCATTACAGATAGTATTTGCTTTGGGAGCCTTGCGTTAGAGTTTTTTGGGACTTGTTCTTAAGACTCAGAACACTGTCTTTCCAGCTGAAACAAAATTTAAGATTCTTAAGTAGGCATGACACAGCTGTCATTAGTCAAAATAATACTCCTAATTCTTAGATAGCCCTTGTGTCCCAAATTCATAGCTGGTGTTCTACCTTGGGGTCATGTGGTGAAAATCTTACCAAGTATCCCATTTGCCCCAATCAAATTTTGGCAGTGAAACAAGATCCTCCTTTCTTGACCCCTTTCCATTTGGCTGTATTCTGGATTCAAATGCCCATTTGAAGGAGAGGGTTTCCTAATTGGATGGCATACTCTTCTCCATAAAAGATGACACATACAGACAATAAACAGATGAAAAGAATTGTGACTGCTTCTCCCTCCCTCCATCCCTCCCTTCCTCCCTTCCTTCTTTCCTTCCTTCCTTCATCTCTCGCTTCCTCCCTCCTTCCCTCCCTCTTTTCTTTGCTTTAGCTTTCCTTTTTTTTCTTTTTTTAAATATCTTTCTCTTTCTTTTTCCTTCCTCCCTCCCTCCATTCCTTCCTTCCTTCCTTCCTTCCTTCCTTCCTTCCTTCCTTCCTCCCTTCCTTCTTTCTTCTTTCCTTTCTCATCTCTCTTTCTATCTCATTCTAAAGTGTAATGACTATAGTGTTCTCTGTAACCTGAATGTGTTCTACAAAATTAGATTTAGGGGAGGCATGTTGCATAAAAATCAAACTCTGAAAAAATAATTTTCATTTTATATATAGAAAGGTGGAGATCAGAAAAATGAAATAATCTGTCCTAGGTTAAACAAAATATAAGTTACAATATTTGAATCCAGATATGCTCCTTTCTGAAACTCATTTTCCCACCATCCCCTCTTATCTTAGTTTAGAATTAAACCTCAATATTAAATGAGCACTGGATGCATTTGCAGCTTCAGTCCCTAAACACTCCTTTGTTTCAAGGGTCTTAATCTAATCTCAAAGAAAGAAATTGCAGTTACTTTCAAGGGAGAAACACTATGGAAGAAGACTACTAAAACAGAATTATGGTAATTGTAAATACAGGTAATGAAAAATAATTTATTTAAAAAATTAGGCAATTGATCACTTATTTACAATAATATTACTATTATTCTCATTATACAATACAATCAAAATTAGGTAAAATATATATGGAATCATTTTTTGAAACATTTTAGAACGTGGTTCACTGTGAAAAGTACATTTTGTGTCATGACAGAGTACTTCTGTGTGTGTGTGTGTGTGTGTGTGTGCACATCTTCACACATATAATGGTGTTCAAACAAAAGATTTGCAAAACAATATTGTATCTTGCTGGATCAAATTTCACTTTTGCAATTTTATCTCTTTTACTTCATTTATTCAAAAATATTCTTCTTAGCTGCTTAGTTGGTTTAGTTGGTTTGCTATCTACTAATAGGTTACAACACAGAGATTAAAAATCACATAAAATGAAAAATTATATAAGGTACACAACACTAATTGTTCTGGCAGCATTTTCTAACATATTTTAAAAATCAACCTTAAATAAATGAGGCCTGTAATTTTGAGTATATCTTTTAACCAAATAGCAGAAAGAGGGATTAGAACATTCTAGAAGTTGTCTAGTGTTATTCTCTAGTTGTTGCTTCATTCTCTCCTTAAGGTCCAAACATATTATTTGCTTAATACCCTTACTATGCCATTCACCATAGACCCATCTTATTTTTGATAGCTTTTATAATTGAAGAGAAATGTTTTCTCTGAAGTTTCCACTCTCTTATCCTTACTATGATTTTGGATTGTACTATAACATAGGACACGTCTTTTCTTGTCCAGGGGCAGCTTTTAAAGCATTTGAGGACATACTTCCTGTGCCATTTTATGTGTCTCTTCCAAAACATAAACACCCTATTTAAATACTACCTTGCACATGTCATAGCTTTGAGTGTCTTCACTGTCTCCCAGCTTTCTTCTTGAAATTCACTCTGATGTATTTATGTCCTAATTAAAGCACTTTGCATAGAATGGAACAAAATTCCTAGGAGTTGTTTCTCACTCACTCTAATTCTAACTCTCTTAAGAGCCAAAATATTTAATCATAGATTCTTTACATACACTCTTTAGCCCCATTTTTACTTTTGACAAATTTATTATCGAACATAAAATTCAGGCTTCGAGTATGAATTTAGATTTTTTTAAATATTGCATATATAAAAGAATTCCCGGCTACTTGTAGTTGATAGATAGACCATGTCATCCAACAGTCACTCTTTCTCCAAAACATGTCTCAACAGAAACTATTATAGAACCACTTAAATTGTCTTTCCTAGTTTTTAACATTGAAACTAAAACTAGTAAAGAGGAATCATTTACTGTTGACTGATTTTTTTTTACTGTAAGTGAAGATCCAGACTAAAGACTTCTAATTCTTGTGTCTCTACATATATATACATATATATATATATATATATACACGTATATATACGTATATATACGTGTATATATACATACATATATGTATATTTAAATGGCAGCAATACTTATCCACTTAACAGTCCAAGTTTTGGGTGGGAAAGCATTTGGAGGAAGTAAACTTGTTAGGGCTGGATAGTGGTATAGTGCCTGTTTTCTCATCTATTAAATCAGAAAGGTGTCTATTAAATGTTTGCTTTGAATGCGTTAATTAAGAGGCATGTAGGCAATTTGAAAATTATAAATTGCTTTTAAAAATTAAGACAGTATGCTGCCATATAAAAAAATAAAATCATGTCCCTTGCAGCAATGAGGTGGCAGCTGAAGACCATTATCCTAAGCAAATTAACACAGGGAACAGAGTCAAATACCAAATGTTCTCACTTGTAAGTGGAAGCTAAACATCAGGTACTCATGGACATTAGAATGGCCACAGAAAACACTGAGGAGAAAGGAGAGCAGAAGGAGGCCAAGGGTTGAAAAACTAACTCTTGGGTACTATGTTTACTAACTGGGTAATGGAATCATTTGTACCTCAAACCTCAGCATCATGTAATATACTTATTTCACAACTGGCATATATACCCCCCCTTAATCTAAAATGAAACTTGAAATTATTTAAGAAAACATTAATACAGTGATATAATTAAATATTCACAAGAGGAGCAAGTCCTTGACCTGGACACCTAACCCCTGTGCTGCTTAATCCTTCTGAAAGAAGTAAAATAAGCAATTTTATACTCTATAGAGACAATTTTTACATGTTATTATTTAAAATATATCCTTAGTAATTTTTTAATTTTGTGATCTTTCTTGTCTGCATGATGGTTCTTAACCATCTTAACCTTTATATGTCTGTATTGTTCAACTATTGTTCAACATTACTTTTCGAGCACCACCAAAATTCAAGACAATCATCTAATAAATGCTTTATAAAATGCATTTAATTTACACTGCTTTGGCTGTGCTTTTGGCTCCCTCAGCTACCATGTAAGGAGGATAGCTACCCTACTGCAGAGATCATGTCAGGGTTCCAGTAACTGAATGGAGAAAAAGAAGAGCCCAGCTGAGCATGGTGGCTCACACCTGTAACCCCAGCACATTGGGAGGTCGAGGAGGGTGGATTGCCTGGGTTCAGGAGTTTGATGCCAATCTGGGAAACATGTTGAAACCCCATATCCACTAAAAATACAAAAGTTAGCCCAGTGTGGTGGGGCATGCCTGCAGTCACACCTACTTAGAAAGCTGAGGTGAAGGATTTCTTGAGCCTGGGAAGCAGAGATACAGTGGCTGTAGGCCACTGCACTACAGCCTTTGTGACAGAGTAAGACTCTGTCTCAAAAAATAAATAAATATATATATATAAAACACTGCTCTTTACACTAAATTCATAGACCCAATAAAGTTAATTATTCTCTAAGAATAATTTCATTGACCAAGACACAAAAAAGTCTCCAGGAGAATTTAGGAATGTAAAGTACGTCCAGTGCATTAAACCTAATATGGTACCTAGACACATAGTGAATACCTAAATATTATAATTATATACAGAAACACTTTATCCAAATTAATAATTTGGAAGATATATAAGTAAATCTCACATAATGTTATATTAATAATTGTTATTCAAGCTGATTGGACATGTATTTTAAGATGTGATCCTTTGAATGTCCCCAGTGACATCAATTTCTAAAATGATGTTTCTGAGTGTGCCCCAGTCACTTCAAGTTTATTATAGTGAAATTCAACTGAAATCCCTCTGCTTCTAATCTGGGAAAGCCTTGATCATGTGCTGTATCTCTGGATGAACAGTTGGAGTTTGGGTGCCCTTTTTGCCTATCTCAGTGGTCTACATATTGATAAACAAGGAATCAATAGTTTGGGTGGGGAGATAAAATGTTTAATCTATGATACATGAAGCTTACAGAAAAAAAATACACATATTTTTTTCTCTTTTTGACTTTAATGTCCCTGATTGCCAAATAGCTAAAGAAATGTACGTGGTTTTTGATGCTTTCTAGTACTCCATTTTTAGAATCTGTTCCCTTCAATTTTTTTTTTTTTTTTTTGCTATAAAGAAGTACCTGAGACTGGGTAGTTGAGAAAGAGAAGAGGTTTATTTTGGCTCACAGTTCTGCAGACTGTGTAAAAGGCATGGCCTCAGCATCTGTTTCTGGTTAGGGCCTCGCGAGTATTCCAATCATGGCAGAAGGCAAAGGGGGAGCTGGTAAGTCATATCGCAAGAAAGGGAGCAGGAGAGCAGGCAAGGACATGTCACTATTTTTAACAACCAGATCTCATTCAAATTAATTACTATGGGGAGGGCACCAAGCCATTCATGAAGGATCCACCCCCATGACCTAAACACCTCCCACCAGGCCCCACTTCCAGCATTGGAGATTACATTTCAACATGAGATTTGGACCCTTCCAAATATCCAAACTATATTTGATCCTGTTTTTTGATCATCATATACAACTCTGTTTTGACGCTATGTACCACTACAAAATAAACTGATACCAAACTCTGTCTTGTAAGACTATCTTATTCAAAGCACTTTGAACATGGAAGCTGAAATGTACATGGTACTTTGTCAACTTTTCCATCCATTGTCTAGTTAAGACAATGTAAATTATAACTTAAAGGTACTAAGCCTTTAAGTAAAATTTACAAAATTACATTAGTATTAACAAACAACAGATGAAATGCACAGCTTAGCTGTAATCAAGCTCTACAACTATGGGTTCCGCTTAGGAAAGCAATTCTTTCTTTAAAAAAATGAGAGAGAGATCCAAGATGGCCGATCACTAGCAGCTCAGGATCGCAGCTCCCAGTAAAAGCGCAGAGAGCCAGTGGACGCCACACTTACCGATAAATTTTTGCTGCCCACGGACCAGGACATTCCCAGCGGAGGAGCCCCACAGGTGGCCAGTGCGACCCTTTCGGCTGGTGCCGCTTTTTTGCCAGCGCCTCGGCTCGGCGGCTCTTGGTGTGGAGTAAACGGGACTGAGTCTCCTTTTGGATGATGTTTGGAGCTCTGTGAAGGCAGAGCAGTCCCTTCAGCTGATTGAAAAAGGGACTGAAGAGGGAAGTCAGAACAGAGACCCCCGGGCAGAAAAGCACCACGAATTTCAACGCTGCTGTTTTAGCTAGCGTTGCGAGTTGCACAGTGAAAATTACATAGATTCCGGAGCCGGGAATTAACAAGTTGGACGTCCACTCAGAGACCTAATTTGAAAGTGGGTAATTACAAAGACGACAGATGGATAAAACCATAAAGATGCCAAGAAGCCACCGTAAAAAAACTGAGAACACTCAAAATCAGAAAGTCTCTCCTT
>CAUYQU010085317.1:0-13314 GCA_963574635.1 Cheracebus regulus
CTTGCCAGTATTTTATTGAAGATTTTTGCATCTATGTTCATCATGGATATTGGCCTGAAGTTTTCTTTTCTTGTTGAGTCTCTGCCAGGTTTTGGTATCAGGATGATGTTGGTCTCATAAAATGATTTGGGAAGGATTCCCGCTAAGAGGGAAAATTATAGTGCAAAATGCCCACATCAAAAAGTTAAAAAGACCTCAAATTAACAGCCTAACATCATGATTAAAAGAACTAAAAAAGCAAGAACAAACTAACTCCAAGGCTAACAGAAGACAAGAAATAACCAAAAATGAAAGCTGAACTAAAGGAGATTAAGACACAAGAAATCATTCAAAAAATTATAAACTTAAGGTAAAGGGGTGGAAAAAGATATCCCATGAAAATGGACACCATAAGCAAGCAGGAATAACTATTCTTATAACAGATGAAACAAACTTTAAGGCAACAGCAGTTGAAAAAGACATAGAGGGACATTATATAATAATAAAAGGACTAATCCAACAGGAAAATATCACCTTCCTAAATATATATGCATCTAATACTGGAACTCCCAAATTTATACAACAATTACTACTAGACCTACCTAAAAAATGAGATAGACAGCAATGCAGTAATAGTGGAAGACTTCAATACTCCACTGACCACACTAGACAGATCATCAAGAAAGAAAGTCAACAAAGAAGCAATAGATTTAAATTATACCCTAGAACAAATGGACTTAACAGATATTTACAGAACATTCTACTCAACAACTGCAGAATATACATTCTATTGATGAGCACATGGAGCTTTCTCCAAGACAGACCATATGATAGGCCACAAAACAAGTCTCAGTAAGTTTAAGATAACTGAAGTTCTATCAAGTACTCTCTCAGACCACAGTGGAATAAAATTGGAAATCAACTCCAAAAAGAGCCCTCAAAATCATGTAAATACATGGAAATTAAATAATCTGCTCCTGAATGATCATTGGATCAACAACAAAATCAAGATACAAATTTTAAAACTATTTGCACTGAATGATAATAGTGACAAAACTTATTAAAATCTCTGGGACACAGCAAAGGTGGTGCTAAGAGGAAAGTTTTTAGCCTTAAATGCCTATATCAAAAAGTAAGAAAGAGCACAAATAGACAATCTAAAGTCACACCTCAAGGAACTAGAGAAACAAGAACAAACCAAACTCAACCTCAGCAGAAGAAAAGAAATAACAAAGATCAGAGCAGAAATAAAATGAAATTGAAACAAAAAAATACAAATGATAAATGAAACAAAAAGCTGGTTTTTTGAAAAGATATATAAAATTTATATACCATTAGGGAGGTTAACCAAGAAAAGAAGAGTGAAGATCCAAATAAACTCAATTTGAAATGCAACAGGAAATATTACAACTGATACCACAGAAATGCAAAAGATCATTCAAGGTTCCTATGAACACCTTTATGTGTATAAACTAGAAAATATAGAGGATATAGATAAATTTTGGGAAACATATAACCCTTCTAGATTAAACCAGGAAGAAGTACATGCATGAAAAGACCAGTAACAAGCAGCAAGATTGAAACGGTAACTTTAAAACTGCCAACAAAGAAGTCCCATGATCAGAAGATTTGCAGCTGAATTCTATCAGACATTCAAATAATTGGTACCAATCCTATTGACACTATTCAACAAGGTAGAGAAAGAGAAAATCCTCCCTAAATCATTCTATGAAGCCAGTATCATCCTAATACAAAAACTAAGAAAGTACATAACAAAAAAAGGAAAACTACAGACCAACATCCCTGATGAATATAGATGCAAAAATTCTTAACAAAATACTAGCTAACTGAATCCAACAACATATCAAAAAGATAATCCACCATAATCAAGTGAGTTTTATACCAGGGATGGTTTAACATACACAAGTCAATAAGTGTGACATACCACATAAACAGAATTAAAAACAAAATTCACATGATCATAGTTACAGAAAAAGCATTTGGCAAAATTCAGCATCCCTTTATGATCAAAACCCTCAGCAAAATAGGCATAGAGGGACATACCTTAATGTAATAAAAGCCATCTATGACAAACCCACAGCCAACATAATATGGCATTGGGAAAAGTAGAAAACATTCCCTCTGAGAACTAGAACAAGACAAGGATGCCCACTTTCACCACTTCTATTCAACATAATACTGGAAGTTCTAGCCAGAGCAATCAGACAAAAGAAAGAAATAATGGGTATCCAAATTGGTAAAGAGGAAGTAAACTGTTGCTGTTTACTGATAATATGATCCGATACATGGAAAACCCTAAAGGCTCATCCAGAAAGCTTCTAGAAAGGACTAATGTCCAGAACCTACAAGGAACTCAATTCAGCAAGAAAAAAACAAGCAATCCTATCAAAAAGTTTTAGGATACAAAGTTAATGTACACAAATTAGTAGCTCTGCTATACAGCACCAACAACAAGCTGAGAATCAAATCAAGAACTCAACCCCTTTTACAACACCTGCGAAAATAAAAATAAAATATTTAGGAATATACCTAACCAAGAAGATGAAAGACCTCTACAAGGAAAACTACAAAACATTGCTGAAAGAAATCATAGATGACACAAATGAATGGAAACACATCCCATGCTCAAGGATGGGTAGAATCAATATTGTGAAAATGACTATATTGCCAAAAGCAATCTATAAATGCAATGCAATTTTCATCAAAATACCACTATCATTCTTCACAGAACTAGAAAAAACAATCCTAAAATTCATATGGAACTAAAAAAAGAGCCCGCATAGCCAAAGCAAGACTAAGCAAAAAGAACAAATCTGGAGGCATCACATTACCTGACTTCAAACTATACTATACGGCCACAGTCACCAAAACAGCATGGTACTGGTATAAAGATGGGCACATAGACCAATAGAACAGAATAGAGAACCCAGAAATAAAGCCAAATACTTACAGCCAACTGATCTTTGACAAAGAGAACCAAGACATAAAGTGAGGAAAGCCCATCCTATTTAACAAATGGTGCTGGAATCATTGACAATCCATATGTAGAAGAATGAAACTAGATCCTCATCATTCATCTTATACAAAACTCAACTCAAGATGTATCAATGACTTAAATCTAAGATTGGAAGCCATAAAAATGCTAGAAGATAACATCAGGAAAACCCTTCTAGACATTGGCTTAGGCAAAGACTTCATGACCAAGAACCCAAAAGCAAATGCAACAGAAACAAAGATACATAGATGGGACTTAATTAAACTAAAGAGTCTCTCCACAGCAAAAGAAACAATCAGCAGAGTTAACAGAAAACCCATGTGGGAGAGAATTTTCACAATCTATACATCTGACAAAGGACTAATATCCAGAATCTAAAACAAACTCAAACAAATCAGCAAGAAAAAAAAATCCTATGAAAAAACAGGTTAAGGACATGAATAAACAATTCTCAAAAGAAGATATACAAATGGCTAACAAAGATATGAAAAAAATGTTCAACATCACTAATGACTAGGGGAAATGCAATTCAAAACCACAATGCAATATCACCTTACTTCCTGCAAGAATGGCCATAATAAAAAAATAAAAAAATAATAGATGTTGGCATGGAAAAGGGAATACTTTTACACTACTGGTAGGAATGTAAACTAGTACAACCACTATGGAAAACAGTGTGGAGTTTCTTTTAAAAACTAAAAGGAGAACTACCATTTGATACAGCTATTGGGTATCTACCCAGAGGAAAAGAAGTCATTATATGAAAAAGACACTTGCTCACGCATGTTTATATCAGCACAATCCACAATGGCAAAAAAAACCTCAGCTATAAAAAGGAACTAAATATTGGCATCTGTAGCCACATGGATGGAGTTGGAGACCATTATTTAAAGTGAAGTAACTCAGGAATGGAAAGCCAGACATCCATGAGGATGCAAAGTCATAAGAATGATACAATTGGACTTTGGGGACTCAGAGGAAATATTGAGAGGGGGGTGAGGGATAAAAGACTGCACACTGGGTACAGGGTACACTGCTCAGGTGATGGGTACACTGAAATCTCAGAAATCACCATTAAAGAACTTATTCATGTAATCAAACACCACCTGCTCCCCCGAAATCTATTGAAATAAAAATATTAAAACTTAAATTTTTTTTTTAAAATCAATGAATCCAGGAGCTGGTTTTTTGAAAAAACTGACAAGGTAGATAGACCACTAACTAGACTAAAAAGAAGAAGAGAGAAAGGCTCCAAAGAACAACAAAGGGGATATTGCCACTTACCCCACAGAAATACAAATAGTTATCAGAGGATACTACGAAGACCTTTACACACACAGACTAGAAAATCTAGAAAAAAATGGAAATATTTCTGGGCACATATACCTTCCCAAGACTAAACCAAGAACAGATCAATAATGAGTTTTGACACTGAATCAGTAATAAATAGTCTATCAACCAAACAAAGAAACAAACAAACAAAAAAGCCCACTACCAGATGGATTCACAGCCAAATTCTACCAGATGGATTAAAAAGAGCTAGTACCATTTTTACTGAAACTATTCCAAAAAATTAAGGAAGAGGGACTTCTCCCTAACTCATTAAATGAGACCAGAGTCATCCTGATACCAAAACCTGGCAAAGATACAACAAAGGAAAAGAAAAGTTCAGGCAATATCCTTGATGAACACTGATGAAAAAATCCTCAACAAAATACCACCAAACTGAATCCAGTGGCACATCAAAGAACTAATTTACCATGATCAAGTGGGTTTTACCTCTGGAATGCAAGACTGGTTCAACATAAACAAATCAATAAATATGAATCATCACATAAATAGAACTAAAGACAAAAATCTCATAATTATCTCAATAGATGCCGAAAAGGCTTTTGATAAAATTCAACATCTTCATTTCAGAAACTCTCAACAAGCTGGGTATTGAAGGAACATGCCTCAAAATAATAAGACCCATCTATGACTGACCCACAGCCAACATCATATTGAATGGGAAGAAGCTGGAAGCATCGCCCTTGAAAACTAGCACAAGACAAGGATGCCCTTTCTCACTACTACTATTCAACAGAGTATTGGAAGCCCTGGCCAAAGTAATCAGGAAAGAGAATGAAATAAAAGGAATCCAAATAGGAAGGGAGGAAGTGAAACTATCCCTGTTTATAGATGAAATGATTCTATATGTAGAAAACCCAATAGTCTCTCTCCAAAAGTACCCTACGTGGTAAACAACTTCAGCAAAGTTTCAGGATACAAAATCAACGTACAAAAGTCACAAGCATTCTTATACACTAAAAATGGCCAAGCCGAGAGCCAAAGCAGAAATGCAATCCCATTCACGGTTGCCACAAAAAGAATAAAATACCTGGGAATACATCTAACAAGGGAGGTGCAAGATCTTTGTAATAAAAATTACAAAACACTGCTCAAAGAAATCAGATATGACACAAACAAATGGAAAAACATTCTGTTTTCATGGACAGGAAAACTCAGTATCATTGGTATGCAGAAGATTGAAACTCGATCTCTTCCTTACACAATCTATAAAAATTAACTCAAGATTGATTACAGACTTAAGTGTAAAACCCACAACTATAAAAACTCTGAAAGGCAACCTAGGCAGTACCATTTTGGACATAGGAATTGGCAAAGATTCATGACAAAGATGCCAAAAGCAATTGCATCAAAAGCAAAAATTGACAAATGGGATCTAATGAAACTAAGGAGTGTATGCACAGAAAAATAAACTGTCAACAGAGTGAATAGACAACCTACAGAATGGGAGATAATTTTTGCAAACTATGTATCTGACAAAGGTCTAATACCAAGCATCCATAAGAAACTTAAATTTACAAGAAAAAAAAAAACATTAAAAAGTGGGCAAAGGACATGAACGAATACTTTTCAAAGGAAGATATACATGTTGCCAACAAGTATACAAAAAAAAAGTTCAATATCACTGATCATTAGATAAACACAAATTGAAACCACAATGAGATACCATCTCATACCAATCCAAATGGCTATTACTAAAAAGTCAAAAAATAACAGATGCTGGCAAGGTTGCAGAGAAAAGGGAATGCTTATACACTGTTGATGGGAGTGTAAATTGGTTTAACAATTGTGGAAAACACTGTGGTGATTTCTCAAAGAGCTGGAAACAGAACTACCATTCAACCCAGATATCCCAGTATTGGGTATATACTCAATGGAATAGAAATCATTCCATCATAAAGACACACACAAGAGTAAATTTAGTGCAGTGTTATAGCACTATTCACAATAACCAAGACATGGAATCAACCTAAATGCCTATCAATGGTAGACTGGATAAATTAAATGTGGTACATATACACCATGGAATACTAAGCAGCATAAAAAAAGGATAAAATCATGTCCTTTGCAGGAACACAAACTAGAGGCCATTATTCTTAACAAACTAACACAGGAACAGAAAACAAAACCCAACATGTTATTTATAAGTGGGAGCTAAATGATGAGAATACATAGACACATAAAGGAGAGCAACAGACGCTTGGGTCTACCTGAGGGTGGAGAGTGGGAGGAGGAAGGGGAGCAGAGAAAATAACTACTGAGTACTAGGCTTAGTATCTGGGTCACAAAATAATCTGTACAAGAAACCCCCATGACACAAGTTTACCTATATAACAAACTTTCACATGTATTCCTGAATATAAAAGTTTTTTTAAAAAAGAAATTATACAGAGAGACTCCCATGTGCTTTTTACTTAGTTTATCTCAAAGGAAAACATCTTACAAAACTATAGTAAAATATGATAAGCAGGATGTTCACATTGACAGTCAAGATACAGAGGACTTTCATCACAAGGATTTCTTATATTGCCCTTGTATAGCCAAACCCACCTCCTTCTTACATCCTTGTCTGTTAATATGGTAGATTATGGTGATTTTCTAACATTGAACCAGATTTGCATCTCTGGAATAAACCCCATTTAATATTGCTATGCAATTCTTTTCATATATTGCTGAATTTTATATGTTAATGTTTTATTAAGGATTTTTGTACCTATATTCATGAGGGATATTAATCTGTGTTTCTTTTCTCTTTGTCATACTTTGTCTAACTTCGATATCAGAGTATTACCAGCTTCATAAAATGAATTAGAAAGTATTTCCTTCTCTTCTATTTTCTAGAAGGGATTGTTTAGAATTGGTGTTAATTCTCTCTTAAATGTTTCACAGAATTCTTCAGTGAAACTATGAGGCCTAGAGATTTCATTTGGGGGAGTTGTTAAATTACAAATTCAATCTTTTAATAATAAAGATAGACAATTTCATACTGGGCGAGTTGTGGAAGTTTTAAAAAGTGGTTGATTTTATCTAAGGTGTCAATTATATGCACATAGAATTGTTTATGGCATTACCTTAACATCCTTTGATGTTTACAGGGAGTGTAGTAATAGTCCATATTTCATTGCTGATGTTGGTAATATGTGCCCTTCTTTTTGTTTGTGTCAGTCTTGCTAAAAGTTTGTCAATCTTATTGGTCTTTTCAAAGAACCAGTCCTTTGTACCATTTATTTTTCTATTGTTTTCTGTTTTCATTTTCATTGATTTCTGCCCTTTATTATTTCCTTCCTTCTGCTTGCTTTGGGGTGATTTTGCTCTTATTTTCCTAGGTTCTTGAGGTGGGAGCTTAGATCTTTGATTGAGGCTTTTCTACGTTTCTTATACATTTGGAGCTAGAAGTTTTCCTGTGATATTTTTATTATTGATTTTTACTTTGATTCCATTGTAGTCAGATAAAACACTCTGCATGATTTCATTTCTTTTAAATTTGATATAGCTCAGGGTACAACTTATCTTGGCATATGTTCTGAGGGTGGAAAGAATATTTATTCTACTGTTGGGTAGAATGTTCCATAAGTGTTGATTAGATCCTCTTGGCTGATGATGTTCAGTTCTTCCATATTTTTGCTGATTTTCTGTCTAGTTCTAATCAATCGTTGAGAGTAGAGTGTTGCCCTCTTTAATTATAGTCGTGGATTTTTCTATTTCTCCTTTCAGTTATATCTGAATTGTGAAGTTGTTGCTTCACATATTTTGCTGCTCTATGGTTTGGTTAATAAACATTTAGGGTTGCTATATGTTCTTGGAGAATTGACCCTTCTATCATTGTATCTTAATGTCTTTCTGTCTTAATTTTTTTTGCTCTGAAATTGACTTTATCAGATATTAATACAGGTACTTCTGAATGCCTTTGATTTTTCATCCTTTTACTTTAAAGATGTCTGTATTACATTTGAAATGTGTTTCTTGTTGGCAGCATACAGTTGGACCATGTTTTCTAATTCACTCTGTCAGTCTCTTAATGGGCGTAGTTAGACCATTCGCATTTAATGTAATTATTAATATGTTACGACTTAAGTCTGCCATTTTAATTTTTTCTGTTTATTCTCACTGGTTTTGTTTATTGCTTGATTTTAATTTTTATGCCCTCTTGTGGGTTACTTTAATGTATTTTTAGAATTCCATTTTGATTTTTTTGTAGTATTTTTGAGTGTATCTCTTCGCATAGTTTTTTCAGTGGTTGCTCTCCGTATTACATGAGATATGCATAACTTATTAGTTCCTTGGTGTCATAATCTCACCAGTGTGAGTGACGTATAGAAACCTTACCTCTCTTTACATCCCTTCAACATATCCAATTTATAATAGTATTTGTTCCTCTACATACATTTGGAATCATATTAGAGATTAGTATAATTTTTGCCTCAACTGTCAAACATAATCTAGAAAACTCAAGAGGAGAAGGAAAACCCATTGTATTTGCCCATGTGTTCACTGTGTTCTTTGTTTCTGATGCTCCAAGTTTCCTTCTTGCATTATTTCCTTTCTGCTTAGAGAACTTCCACTAGCCATTATTTTAAGACAGATCTGCTGGAGACAAATTCTCTTAGTTTTCCTTCATCTGACCATGTCTTGATTTTGCCTTTATTCCTGAAGGATATTTTACATGGAGTACAAGATTCTGGACTGAAAGTTGTCTTTCAACATTTGAAAACTATTGTGCCACTTCCTTCTCAATGACCTGTGGTGAGAAATACAGTGTCATTCTAATTGCTCTTCCCATATTAATAAGATGTTATTTTTCTCTGGCTGAATTCAAGATATTTTCATTTCTTTAGCTTTCAGACATTAAGATGTGTCTTGGCATGCACTTCTTTGGCTTTTCTTGTTTGAGATGTTCTAAGCTTCTTGAATCTATAAGTTTACGTCTCTTGTTAAATTTGAGAAGTTTTTGGTGATTATTTCTTCTAGTCCTATTCCTTGTTTTTTTCCTCTTTTTCTGGAACTTCAATGACATGAATATTAGATCTTTTGTTTTAATCCCATAGTTTCCTGAGCTCTGTTTAGTGTTTGGTCTGTATCCTCCATTCTCCTGGTTGAGCCCATTACTGAGATTTGTATTTCCATATTCTGGAAATTAAGGATTATGAGATGATGAAATTATCCTTGATTACCTGAGTAGTTCTAGATCTAGTGATAGATATTCTTACAACAAGAGAAATACAGAGGAGGTGCATTGGAGGCAGAGATTAGAATGATGCAACTCCCCCACTAGAGTTCCTCTGACACCACTCTTTTGGGGTGGGGAGGAGTGCATCATTACTGCCAAGTGTGGGCGAGTTGATAGGAATAAATAATTGATTGAATGGGAAGGGAAAGGGAAAATTAAAAATCTAGGTCAACTTTCAGGTTTCACCTTGGGCAACGGCTTATGGAGTAGTACTATTTTCCAAGATAAGGAATACTGGAAAAGAAGCAACTTTGATAGAGACAGAAAGATTATAGGTATAATTTTAGTCATACTGAGTATTAGTGACCTGTGGGATATCCATGTATCAACTATCCAGAAGGCAGTTGGATGTACTTGTCTGGAGCTTGGGAGACAGACATCATTCCTGTTGTCCTGGGAGGGTTGAGATTGTCCAGGAAAAACAAGGAGTTAGGTCAGGCATGGTGGCTTACACCTGCAATCCCAGCACTTTGGGAGGCCAAGGCGGGCAGATCACTTGAGCCCACGAGGTCAAGACCAGCCTGGGAAACATAGCAAGACCCTGTCTCTACAAAAAATACAAAATTAACTGAGTGTGATGCAACTGTAGTGTCAGCTACTTGGGAGGCAGGGGTGGGAGGATCATCTGAGCCTGGAAGATTGGGAGGCTGCAGTGAGCTGTGATGACACCACTGTGTTCTAATCTTGGCTCTTGGTGATGGGAGTGAGACCCTGTCTACAAAAAAAGGGAAGGAAGGAAGGGAAAGGGAAAGGGAAAGAGGAAGGGAAAGAGGAAGGGAAGGAAGGAAGGAACAAGGTAGTGAAGGGGGGACCCAGGCCCTTGAACAGAACCCTGACAAACAGCCCTGGAGGAGCAGTAGAGACAGAGAAGCCAGCAAAGAAGATGGAAAAGCAGCAGGCAGAGAGGTTAAAAAAAAATGAGCATGCCACAAACGTGTAAAAGCAAAGTTGGGGCAGTCATTACTTATCTGTACCCTGGGCCCCAGTGTTCCCTCCAGCTGAGATTCCTTTAGACCTAGAGTGTTCCGTGGCTGTGGATTTTACCTGTCCTTTCCTTCATCTCAAGCTTCCTTGGCAGAAAACATTGCCTTTTGATCAGAAAGATGAGGCCAGCCACAAATTCTAAGGTAGGCAAGAGAGCTGAGGGCTTAAAATAAATAAGGACTCTTTTCTGTCAGAACCTCTTCTGTGAAAAGAGGAGTGAAATCCCTGGAGGAGGGAGAAAGCTACTGTCACTTCCCATAAATAGGTAGGTCAGAGTGGCTCTGAAAGATAATTGAGCCAAATCGACATGAGGAACCCAAAAGGTGCCTCTGCACAGGAAATTTAGTGATAGCACAAGAGGGGAGAAATAGAAAAAAGTAGTAATAATCATACAACATGAAAACAGACTCAAAATTTTCATGCAAACTCTAATATTTTTTGTTCATCTCAGATCATTAATGACATGAGACAGACTCTTAATGAAAGGACTCTGAATTTCAACATGGAGACTATGGTTTACATTTTAATTTCAGTTTCCCTCCAGGATATTTTCTCTTCAAGTTCTCTTCTCAAGGCTGGTTCTCTAGAGACATCATAGGTCAGAAGGCACTTAACTATAATAATAACTACATCTGACATTTATTAAACACTTACTGTGGACCTTGCCCTCTGCTAAACTCTTTACATAATGTATCTAATTTAATCATTCCAATAGTCCCACAACATATGCATTGCCACACCTTTTGTGAAGAGCCTAAGGCACAGAAAGGTTAGGTAACTTATCCAAGATCACACAGGTTCTAAGGGACTTTTTTTTTTTCAGCACCAACTGGGACCCCACATACATACAAGAAACTCTAACAACTTTTCCATCTAAAGAGCAGGAGGCCCAATCTGGAAGGATGACAGCCAAGTGTCTTAGACACACATAGATAGTAGCTCCTCCACTCAAAAGCCTTTAAGTTGATACATGGGCTGGTTGAGTCTCTCCTGGTAGAAGAGTTCCTGGGATGTCAGGTTATTCTCCGGGCACATGACAAATCTCTGGAGCCTAAGTGAGTACTCCAAGTCTCTCTTTAAAGTAATACGGCATGACAGGAAGCTCTGGCTGTGCTAAAAACTGGGAAATATTCAGTTACGAAATGCAACTTTCTGCTTAAATAAAGGGATTATCTTCTTACCTCCCCCTCCAGCATTGGGCAGGTTCCTGAGATGCAACTTCAAACTCTTACCTGAGTCAATATCATCTGCCATTCAGGATGTGGCAGACTTTCAAGAAGAATTTGTGCAGTAAGGTAATTTGCACACTTCTGAGTGCATTGCTTTTCAATATTTCACTTATTCGTTAATTCAGTAAAACATTTTTGAATACCTTCTATATGCCAGGCATTATGAACATTCAAAGATGAACAAGATCAGTTCCTGCCTTTGGAGGAGCTGACACACTGGCAGATGAGTTATTCAAAGCTGAGGCAGGTGTGACCAGAAAGCCAAGCACAGGGTATTAGGAAATGTGGAGAAGCCACAGCCAGCCCCACCAGTGGGGTTCTGGAAGGAGAATCTGGAAGGAAGAAGACTCCAGTCAAGTTTCAAAGGCCTGAAGCAATGGATAGGGTTTGCATTTTCAGGAAGAAAGGAAGGACAACCCAAAATGATCATAAGAGATGAAGCCAAAGAAGTAGAAGAGAGTTTTGTGTGGCCCATTAAAGAGGCTGGGTATCTCCAGCCTCATCGAAGTCTTTAAGTGATGGTGTGAAGATCTGAACATTAGATGGCTCAGTTGAGCCCTTGGGTACAGGAAAGATTTTCCAATTGGCACTAATAATGTGCAGAGCATATTGCTAGATGTTTAGTGCATTGTACAGAAAACCTATAAGAGTACTTAGAATACTGCTGTATTCTCTTCCTTCTCCTCTTGGAGGGGAGGATTACCCTTAAGCAGGTTTCTCCCACTTCAAATGAAGTCACTCCCAGCTTCCAAAAAGCTTTATGCAACCCATCATCCACAAACACATGCACATAGGAGGAGAAAGAAAAAGGGAAAACAGAATTCTAAGATCAACCTCTGTCAAACCATTAAATCCTGTTCAAACTTTTTCTTCCATTGACTAGACATGAAATTGGCAGCAAGGAAGGGAAGAATTAGAAGGCAAGCTATTCATTTAGTATTCATCCTACCATGCCCCTGCCCTGGAGGAGCTCACAGTCTAGTAGAGAACACAGAGAAGGAAACAAGAAATATTTCACATGTGGAACAAATAAAGACCTTAAATACAGAGCATACAAGCAGCACTTAAAAGGGACACCTAAAACAGGCTGGGAAGTGTAATAAAGGAGCCTTCTTGAGGAAATGATGTCTGGACCGACAGGAGAATTAGACTAAGAAAGCAGTAAAGGTAAAGGGAGTGAGTTTCAGAGAGAGGGAGCAGCATGGGCATTGGTTGAAGGTATGAGAGAGAGAGAGAGACAGAGAGAGAGCGAGCGTGTGTGTGTGTGAGTGTGTGTGTGTGTGTGAGTGTGTGTGAGAGTGTGTGTGTGAGAGTGTGTGTGTGTGTGTGTGTGTGAGAGACAGAGAGAGAGTGTGTGTGTGTGTGTGTGTGTGTGTGTGTGTGAGAGAGAGAGAGAGAGAGAGAATTTGGGGGACTCTAGTACTTATTTGGGAAGCAAGATAACTCCAGCGAGGTAAGAAAGGCTCACATTTTAAAGGCCTTGATAAGCCTTATGTATTAGTGTTAAGTCATGGGAGAAGATCAAAATG
>CAUYQU010085320.1:0-13867 GCA_963574635.1 Cheracebus regulus
GGAGTGAGAGTCATCCAGGCAGAGGGAACAGCTAAAGCAGATGCCTGGAGAGATGTGTGAACATCAGGCAGGTGTGAGGATGGGGTATGGGGTAGGTGGGAAAGGGAGGGAGACGGGTGGAAGGTGAGGCTGGGGGCAATGAGGCAGCTCAGGGCAGTGCTGGTGGGCCACTGTGGGGCCTTTGGCTCAGATCAAAGAAAATGGGGCTGCTGTGGGTCTGAGCAGAGGAGGGTGCAATGGATTCAGCTCACACAGGTCTCCTGTGGCTGGGAGTGGAAAATACTCTTCAGGCTATTATACAGGAAAACTTCCCCAACTTAGCAAGGCAAGCCAATATTCAAGTCCAGGAAATACAGAGAACACCACAAAGATATTCCTCAAGAAGAGCAACCCCAGGCACATAATCATCAAATTCACCAGGGTTGAAATAGAGAAAATGCTAAGGGCAGCCAGAGAGAAAGGTCCGGTTACCCGCAAAGGGAAGCCCATCAGACTCATAGCAGATCTCTCAGCAGAAAGCCTACAAACCAGAAGAGAGTGGGGGCCAATATTGAACATCCTTAAAGAAGAGAACTTTCAACCTAGAATTTCATATACAGCCAAACTAAGCTTCATGAGTGAAGGACAATGAAAATCCTTTATGGAGGTTGTAGGGGCATACACATGTGCTGATGACTATAGACACGACCACTGGTCTGTTGTTTGCCTACTCTTGCAGGATGGCCAATCAGCAACATACCACTTGAGCCCTGCAACACTTGTGTGCCCTATATGGTCATCCCCTGACCATTAAAAGTGGTTGGGAGCACATTTTACTGGACAGCAGGTAGAACAGTGGGCACAATGAATGGACATAAAGTGGAGGTTACATGTGTTATGTAACACATAAGCTGCTGGTATGATTGAGCGATATAGCAGACTCCTAAAAAATGGGTTATGCTTGCATGTTACTCCCCTGTCTTTACAGAGCTGGAGTTCAAGGGTGGACCTGGTGCTCCAAACCTTGAATGAATGGCCATGGAAAGGTGGCCTGGCCCCAGTGGAGGCACTGCTACACTAGGCCACTACCCCCATCTAGTTACAGATACACACCAAGGATGACTTCCTCCAACCAGGTATGGAGATGAATGGTATTTTGTTGTTGCCTGCCCCAATGCACCTAAGGGCAGGGGAATAAAAAACCTGGCTTTGGCCATGAACTCTCTAAGTCCCCCCATTGCCAATGGTTGGCTTTCATAGCCCCCTTGTAGAAGGGCCTACAGTATGATTTACATGTCACTCTTTGGGTATTTAATATATGGCCTCTGTGACTGACCATTCATTGAGGAATGATCAGGGAGGGAACCCTCCTTTGGGGAAAATATGTATTTTCTCTGTGGCCTATTGTGAACTCCCCCATGACTTCGGCACAGATATAGGATCCAAAGGAACTATGGGGAGCTGAGAAGGTGTGGTACCATCACCCAGGGCAGAAGCCCTTGGTGGCTACATTATTATACAGAGATGAAAGGTCGGCCTATATTTTGTCTGAGGAGCATGATTTATCCTTGTTAATAACTATGCTGTTTTGTCATTTTGACCATAGGTTGCATGCTCCAACAGCATTGTGGAATAGGCCCAAACCTTCTCTGAGGTGACCAATATTTCTAACTTAGATCGGCACTGCCCTTCTAGCAGCAGCTCCAGATGGTTTGCCCTGGCACATACATCCAGCTTCTGTGGAAAACTGGACATGGTTAGAGACTTGGGGTCCATGACCATTGTTTTGAACACAACACAGCAAGTTTTGGATAGGCAGTGCCACAAAACCCAAGGAATGCTTATTTGTATAATTTTATTGTATTATATTGTTAGTTTTTATTTTTTTATATTTTGTAAACTCTTATTTTAGGTTAAGAAATATATGTGCAGGTTTGTTACATAGATAAACTGCGTGTCATGAGGGTTTGGTGTACAGTTTATCTCATCACCCAGGTAGTAAGCATAGTGCCCTAGAGGTAATTTTTCAATACTCTCCATCCTCCTACTCTCAGCCCTCAAGTAGGCCACTGTGTCTGTTGTTCCTAACTTGCATCCATGAGTTCTCATTGTTTAGCTCCCACTTACAAGTGGAACATGCAGTATATTCAGTCTCCTGTTCTTGTATTAGTTCAGTTAGGATAATGGCCTCCAGCTCCACCCATGTTTCTGCAAAGGACATAATCTTGTTCTTTTTTATGACTTCATATTATTCATGGTGTATATGTACCATAGTTTCATTTCTTTAATTTTTCTTTAAGTTCTGGGATACCTGTGTTGAAGGTGTAGATTTGTCACATAGGTATACATGTGCCATGGTGGTTTGCTGCACCTATCAACCTGTCATTTAGGTTTTAAGCCCCACATGCACTGGCTATTTGTCCCAATGCCCTCCCTCCCCTTGACCCCCACCTTCCCCACAGTGTGTGATGTGTGATGTTCCCCTCATTGTGTCCATGTGTTCTCATTGTTCAACACCCACTTATGAATGAGAAGATGTGGTGTTTGGTTTTCTGTTCCTGTGTTAGTTTGCTGAGAATGATGATTTCCAGCTTCATCCATATCACTGCAAAGGACATGAGCTCATTCATTTTTATGGCTACATAGTAATCCATGGTGTATATGTACCACATTTTCTTTATCCAGTCTATACTTGATGGGCATTTGGGTTGGTTCCAAGTCTTTGTTTTGTTTTTAAATGACTTTATTTTGAAGGAATTTAATATTCAAAAGAAGTTACAAAATAGTACAGTGTTTCCCCACAAAGATAATATATAACCATAGTACTTTTGTCAATATCAGGAAATTAACAATGATAGAGACCTTGCTGAAATTCTGTTGGCTTTTACATGTATTCTCCTGTAGATGTTTGTGTAGGTAGAGTTTTATGAGACTTTATCATATGTATAGATTCATGTAACCATCACTACATTCAGAATATAGAACTGTTTCATCACAAAACAAACTCCCTCATGGTCAACCACCTAATAATCACACCTTCACCCTAATCCTAACCCCTGGTAGCCACTGCTCTGTTCTTCAGCACAATTTTGTCATTTTGAGAATGTTGTATAAATGGAATTACACAATATGTAACCTTTGAGATTGGCTTTTTTCACTCAGTATAATGAATGCCTTGGAGAGCCATCCAGGCTTTCCTGTGTGTCAGTAGTTTGTTCCTTTTATTGCTGAGTGGTATTCTAGTATTTTTTCCCCTTTCCTTACTTACTGCTTGAAACTTTCCTTTCCACTTAGAAGAAAAGTTGCCATCAAATATCTATTTAGACCTTAGCTTTGGTTTCAGAGACAAGGGTCATAATAGCTGAGAGGGAAGAAATTTAAACAGAATACTCAGAAGATTGAAGTTCACATTTCCTCCTGACTTGATGGAGTGCTACAACTCTTATTTCCCTCCCTCATGGAACACTCCACTTAGACACTCTTCTTATGGCATCCTCTTTGTGTTTACTTAAAACATATCGATTGACAATGACTTTAGTCTTTCAAACCTCAAATATCTCAATTTGATTCAAGAACAACCTATTTTTGTACATTAATTTGTCACTGTTCTTTTATTTTACATATATTTTCTTCCCAAGACAGATAAAGGACAAAAAAAGCATTTTCAACAAATATTCCAAATGATGAAGATCATGGGATATGACTGGGCAGAAAGGTAATGCATGCATGGTGCTTTTTTTTTCTTCCTTTTTTTTAAATCGTACTTTAAGTTCTGGGTATATATGTAGATCATGCAGGAATTTTACATAGGTATACATGTGACATGGTGGCTTGCTGTATCTATCCCCCCATCATCTACATTAGTCATTCTCCTAATGTTTTCCCTTCCCAATCCCCTCACCCCTTGCTATCCCTCCCCTAGTCTTCTCACCTCCCAACAGGCCCTGGTGTATAATGTTCCCCTCCCTGTGTCCATGTGTTCTCACTGTTCAACCCACTTATGAATGAGACCATGCAGTGTTTGGTTTTCTGTTCTTGCATCAGTTTGCTGAGAAATTATGGTTTCCAGCTTCATCCATGTCCCTGCAAAGGACATGAACTCATCCTTTTTTGTGCCTGCATAGTATTCCATGGTGTATATGTGCCACATTTTCTTTATACAGTCTATCATTCATGGGTATTTGGGTTGGTTCCAGGTCTTTGCTATTGTAAACAGTGCTGCAATGAACATATGTGTGCATCTGTCTTTATAATAGAATGATTTATAATCCTTCGGGTATATACCCAGTAATGGGATAGCTGGGTCAAATGGAATTTCTATTTCTAGACCCTTAAGGAATTGCCACATTGTCTTCAACAATGGTTGAACTAATTTACACTCCCACCAACAGTGTAAACCCATTCCTATTTCTCCACATCCTCTCCAGCATCTATTGTCTCCAGACTTTTTGATGATCTCCATTCTAAATGGTGTGAGATGGTATCTTAATGTGGTTTTGATTTGCATTTCTCTGATGACCAGTGATGATGAGCTTTTTTAATATTTGTTGGCTGCATAAATGTCTTCTATTGAAAAGTGTCTGTTCATATTCTTTGCCCACTTTTTGATGGGGTTGTTTTTTTCTTGTAAATTTGTTTAAGTTCTTTATAGATTCTGGTTACTAGGCCTTTGTCAGATGGGTAGATTGCACAACTTTTTTCCCATTCTGTTGCCAGTTTACTCTAATGATAGTTTCTTTTGCTGTGCAGAAGCTCTTAAGTTTAATTAGATCCCATTTGTCTATTTTGGCTTTTGTTGCCATTGCTTTTGGTGTTTTAGTCATGAAGTCCTTGCCCATGTCTATGTCCTGAATGGTATTGCCTGGGTTTTGTTCTAGGGTTTTTATGGTGTTAGATCTTATATTTAAATCTTTAACTCATCTGGAGTTAATTTTCATATGAAGTATAAGGAAGGGGTCAGTTTCAATCTTCTATATATGGCTAGCCAGTTTTCCCAACACCATTTATTAAATAGGGAATCCTTTCCACATTGCTTTTTTGGGGGGTCAGGTTTGTCAAAGATCAGATGGTTGTAGATATGTGGCATTACTTCTGAGGCCTCTGTTCTGTTGTTCCATTGGTCTATATCTCTGTTGTGGTACCAGTACCATGCTGTTTGGATTACTATAGCCTTGTAGTATAGTTTGCAGTCAGGTAGCGTGATGCCTCCAGCTTTGTTCTGTTTGTTTAGGATTGTCTTGGCTATGCAGGCTCTTTTTTGGTTCCATAAGAAGTTTAAGGTGGTTTTTTTTCCAGTTCTGCGAAGAAGGTCAATGGTAGCTTGATGGAGATAGCATTTAATCTATAAATTACTTTGGGCATTATGGCCATTTTCATGTTATTGATTCTTCCTAACCATGAGCATAGAATGTTTTTCCATCTGTTTGTGTCCTCTCTTATTTATTTTTCAAAAATAAAAATCAATTGATGGTTTAAAAAAATCTCTCAGGAAGCTAAGAGTCAAGCTGAGAAACAGCATCTACAAAAATGTACATATAATGTTATTCTTAATGGTGACAAACTGTTTGTCTCAGGGGTACAAGGCAGAGTGAGAGACCAAGGCAAGTTTTAAAGTAGGAGTGAAAGTTTATTAAAAATTACTAGAGCAAGAAGAAAAGGAAGTAAAGTACATTTGGAAGAGGGCCAAGTGGGTAACGTGAGAGATCCAAGTGCACTGTTTGACCTTTGAGTTGGGATTTTATATGCTGGCATGCTCCTGGGGTTTGTGAATCTTCTGTCTCATTCTTCCCCTGGTAAGAGAGACTGTCAGTATATGTAGCGACTTGTCAGCACTTGGGAAGGCCTGCATGCATTGTGTGTTTACTGAAGTTAAGTGCTTGCTCATTTGAAGCATTTTTCCCTCTAATGTTCTTCTAGTATTCCTAGAGGATGGTCATATACCAGTTAAACTCCACCATTTTGCCTCAGTGCATATGCTTAAGCATTTGCCAAACTCCTTAAATCTTATCAAGAAGCTGCTGACCACCAGCTTCAGGTGTTTCCTGTTTATTAGGAGACTGACTTTCTCACCAGCCATGATCAGTTATTATCTTAGAGAAACAGTTGAACAACCACCTGACCATCACCTGATGGTTGCCTGACATTCCTGGGGAGGGGGACCTCTCTTTCCTTGCTCAAGCCTGCTTAACCACCTACTCTAACATTTCCCACCTCAATAATTCAAGACCCAATTTTTTGGGAAAATGGACAAAGATCAGAATCTTCTGTAACTGTTTCCTACTGACAAGGAGGTGGTGGTGCTTATTCTGTGGGTCTTGGCCTCTTGATAGCTCTCAGAACAGGGTGGCTCTGTGAGTTGGTGAAAGTGGTATCCAACCAGGACCAAGGGAGACAGGGATGGAATTTCACCTCTGTTGTGTCCCTCTGATGGGTGGTCTAGGAGTCCTCAGTAGAAGGGTGACTTTCGAATATTGAAAGGATAATATCTCTCACTGAGGATCATCTGGAACTTGACAGCCTGAAGACAAGAGGAGACAAATTGGTTATTAGATTTAGAAGACATGGACCCAAAGAGCAAATGTAGCAGACTAACAAGTGAGCCTATAAAAGAAAGCACAGAAGAACCATTTCAAGTTTTCTTCCCAACTTAACCAACCCTGAGGGGCTTCTTCCTGTAAATTCGAGACTTGATTTAGAAGTTGTCTGATGTTATCTTATACTTTTCTCTTGTCTAAGACTAAACAAAATTCTTTCCTGTGTTGCCATTAACATATCTAGTCCTTGATAATTTTAGAAGACAATCGCTGCTAAAGGGCCTATTTGTGCTTGCATAATTAAGGTTTTAGCCATGGCTTCAATATTGTTGGCTATTTCCTTTGAGAGTTGGCTATCAGTTAAGGAGGTTTTTGTGATTCCACCAGTTTCAGTTCCTGTACCAGCTATCATGCTGAGTTCCACAAGTCAGGGAATTAATTGAATAATGCTTCTCATCCTGGGGAAGATGGAATGGCCGTAAATTGGTACTGGAAGAGAGGGATTGCCAGGGGCTATGTAGATGTCAGAGGATAAATAGCCTGTGATACAAGTTCTAGTCCAGTTAGTGAGGAGGCTTTGGTGAACTGATTGGCCATGAATAGAGAGGACTCCTTGGGTTTTAAACCAAGTAGAGATGTCAAAACAGGGACGTTTCAGGATACGTTATCAATGTACAAACATTCTCATACATATATAGCATTTCCATACACCAACAACAGCCAAGCCAATAACCAAATCAGGAGGGAAATCCCATTCACAATTGCCACAAAAAGAATAAAATACCTAGAAATACAGCTAACGGGGGAGGTAAAATATCTCTACAATGAGAATTACAAAATACTGCTCAAAGAAATCAGAGATGATACAAAAATGGAAAAACATTCCACACTCATGAATAGCAAGAATCGATATAATTAAAATGACCATACATCCCCAAGCCACTTACAGATTCAATGCTATTCCTATCAAACTGCCAATGACATTCTTCACAGAATCAGAAAAATTGATTTTAAAATTTATATGGAATCAAAAAAAGAGTCCAAATAGCCCAGGCAATGCTAAACAAAAAGAACAAAGTTGGGGGCATCGTGCTATCCAACTTCAAACTATAAATAGCACAGTACTTGTACAAAAATAGGCACATATATCAATAGAACAGAATAGAAAGCCCAGAAATAAGGCCTGCCACCTACAATCATCTGATCTTTGACAAAGCTAAAGGCATCACACTACCTGACTTCAAACTATGCTACAAGGCTACAGTAACCAAAACAATGTGGTATTGGTAACAAAACAGATATACAGACCAATGGAACAAGACAGAGATCTCAGAAATAACACCACAAATCTACAACCATCTGATCTTCAACAAACCTGACTTAAAAAAAAAAAGTAATGGGAAAAAGAGCCCCTATTCAATAAATGGTGCTGGAATAACTGGCTAGCCATATGCAGAAGATTGAAACTGGACCCCTTCCTTACATCATATATGAAAATTAACTCAAGATGGATTTAAAACTTAAATGTAAAGCTCCAACTAGAGAAATCTTGGAAGAAAACCGAGGTAATATCATCCTTGAAGTAGTAATGGGCAAAGATTTTGTGACAAAGACACAAAAAGCAATTACAACAAAAGCAAACATTAATAAATGGAATCTAATTAACTTAAGAGCTTCTGCACAGCAAAAGAAACTACCAACAAAATAAATAGCCTACAGAAGAAGAGAAAATATTTGCAAACTATGCATCCAACAAACGTCTAATGTCCAGCATCTATAAGGAACTTAAATGAATTTATAAGAAAAAAACAAGCAACCCCATTAAAAAGTAAGCAAACGACATAAACAGACATTTTTCTAAAGAAGACATGTATGTAGCCAACAATCATATGAAAACAAGCTCAATATCAGTGATCATTAGAGAAATGCAAAGCAAAACCACAGTGAGATATCATCTTACACCAGTCAGAATGGCGATTACTAAAAGGTCCAAAAATAACAGATACTAGAGAAATTGTGGGGAAAAGCGAACATTTATACATTTTGATGGGAGTGCAAATTACTTCAACCATTGTGGAAAGCAGTATGGTGATTCCTTGAAGAGCTGAAACATAACTACCATTTGACCCAGGAATCTCATCACTAGATATATACATGGAGGAATAGAAATCAGTCTATTGTAAAGGGACATGCATGCAAATGTTCATTGCAGCACTGTTCACAACAGCAAAGACATGGAATCAACCTAAATGTCCATCAATGACAGATCAGATGAAGAAAATGTGGTACATATATACCATGGAATACTATGCAGCCATAAAAAAAGAACAAGATCATGTACTTTGTGGGAATATAAGCTGTTGTGGGAGTTGGAGGCTATTATCCTTAGAAAGCTAATATAGAAACAGGAAAAAAAAATCAGATGTGCTCACTTAAAAGTGGAAGCTAATGATGAAAACTCATGAACACAAAGAATGGAACAACAGACACAGAGGTCAACTCGAGGGTGAAGGGTGGGGAGGAGGAAGAGGAGCAGAAAAGATAAATATTTGTGTATTAGGCTCAATACCTGGGTGATGAAATAATCTGTACAACAAACCCCTGTGACACGAATCTACCTATATAATAAACCTGCACCTAAAATAGAAGTTAAAAAAAAGAAAAAACTTTAAGTCAAAGAAAAAAAAACTGCCTTTGTAGATGATACTGAGGGACTGTGTTAAAGAAACTTCTCTTCCTGGGTTTCAAATGCAGGAATTTCCTGGCTCCCCACCTCAGGCAGCTGGGCCTCTTTGAACACCTCCTCCACGTGGGCCAGGTAAAATTCTTTGTCTGATCTTCCCGCATATGGGAACGCCACGTGGGGCTCTTTCGTCCCAAATTCCTGTAGAAAGCTTTGGGAGGAGGGGACTCTATAACTCAAGGTCATAGAACAAGTAGCCAATCCAACATCAGAATCAAAGCTCAATCACTCCAGAGGAAGTTTGAAAGAACTCCTCTCATTGGATGAGAACATGAATGGGGAGGGAATACTCTTTGGGTCCATGATTTTATTCGGACAGTAAACTCACAGTGCCTCAAGGGCCCCTTTCCCCATTCTTCAGGGTTAGAGAGGCCAAGAACCTACAAGTTAGGTACTCCCTGGGTAACATCTTTTGGTGAGCCATCCAGGAGACATTGAACTACAGAGCGGTAAGTGACATTGGATCCCTTTTACTCACTAATCTGTCCTTTTCCTTTTTTAAAATCTGTTAAGGAGGTAAAAACAGCATGTCTATTGGCCATTTAAGAGCAACTAGCATGGCTGCCAGACTAAAGACACAGGTGTTAGGCTTTTTGGGAAAGGGCTAACAACCCCTGGCTCTTCTGAACTGGGAGCATTGGTTAGCCCCCAAACCAACTTCCCTTTCTTACTGTTCTTTCTTTCTCTGGGCCAACCCAAGGGTCAGTAGGAGGAAAGGGCAGTGGTCCCAAACTCCTGGTTCTGTCTGGTTGAGGTTGTGGCCTTGCTTAGATCTCCTAAGAAAAAGCCACCTATGCCAGCCATACCCAGCCTTTCAGACCCCAACCTCCTGGGTCCAGACATCTGTGAGGCAGACTTCTTCCTGACTCTTTCCTCTAAGATATTTCCTACACATGAGGCTATTACCCTTCTTGCTAGGACTTTGAGGCTCTTGGGGTGGCAGTCCAGGGACCCTTGCTTGTGGTGCCCTCAGGCTTATGCCTATGAGGTCCTCCTACAGTATAAATACACAGGGCCAGTTCCCTTAGTCTGCTGTCCTAACAGAACTGGGGTCTATCAGTGGGTACTGGAGGCTAGAACATTTTGGTTTTGTCACCTGCAATTTCCCAATCCAACTGAATGGTGCTAGAATCTGATAATGTACAATTTGTCTTGCCTAGCATTGGCTCTCCATATGGCAGAACTTCTCCATCTAGAATACCATAGTCAGAGCTGGTCCCAGGCTTAAATAGTTAATTACAGGCTCCACAACCCTAGGGCATATTCCTATAATGGAAAGTGGGGTGGGGGAGGAGTCCTGGGTCCCAAGGACATTGTTCTGGCCTTGGCCATGTGGCCAGCCATTATCTTATTTAAGATTGTTGTGATTGGAGGCCCTTCTCAAGGAGTTTATTCTTCTGGGAGAGTTTTATGGTCAGGCCTATGTTAATTGAACTCTTGCTAGGGAATATTGGCACCCATCGCCCAAGCCTCACTGGCCTAGTTCTTCAAGGATGTGCCAGCAGTCCTCATGTCCTTAAGGTGGCCAAAAGGACATGAGACAATGAGGGTGTGCCCATAATGCTGATCAGCGTGATTAAACCTGGCACATGGGGGAGGCCCAGAAGAAGATCACACATCTAGGGCACAAGGAAAACTGCAAGATGCTGTATAACTGGGGGACACCCTAGGGCTAGCAGTTGCAAGGAATAACCAGTGATACAGGCATCCATGTGTTCAATCTCAGATGGGTGCTACTCTTCCCAAGGCAAAATCACCCTTAAAGTGTATCCTGGACAACTGGGACTAATTTGACCCACAATCTTTGAAGAAGCAGCTCATTTTTTTCTGCAAATCAGCTGGCCAAAGTACCCTCTGCCAAGTGGAGAAACCTGGCCTCCTGAGGGAAGTATAAATTATAAGACCCTTCTACAATTAGATCTTTTCTGTAAAAGGGAAGATAAATAGATTGAGGTCCCCTGTGTGCAGGTTTTTTTCTCTAAGGAATAATCCTCAGCTATGTAAGGCTTGTAACCTATGCCCTACAGGCCCCTCCTCAGAACTACCCCCATATTCAGGACTCCCTGTGGCTCCTCCCTCCACCGATACTGACCAGGTCTCCTCAGCTCCTATAACCCAAGAGGAGTCAGGGAAGGCCAAAGTGGCCAAGGCATCTCAGGCTACTAGGATGCCCCGACTCTGCCCCCTACAGGCAGTAGGAGGAGAATTTGGTCCAACCAAAGTACGTACTCCTTTTCATTTTCTGACTTAAAGCAAATCAAGGCAGACTTAGAAAACTTTTCAGATGACCTGGAAAAGTACATAGATGTTTTGCAGGGCCTAGGTCAGTCCTTTGAATTATACTGGAAAGATATCATGTTATTGCCTAGGCAGACCCTAACCAGCAATGAGAGAGAGGCTGCTCTAGTAGCAGCTCAAGAGTTTGGGGACAGCTGGTACCTTAGTCAACCACATGACCAAATGACATCAGAGAAGGATAAATTCCTTACAGGTAGACAGGCAGTCCCTAGCATGGACCCTCACTGGGATCCTGACTCAGAACATGAGGACTGGAGTTGTAGGCACCTATTGACCTGCATGCTTGAGGGATTAGGGCAAACTAGTAAAAGCCCATGAACTATGCAATGTTATCCATCATAACCTAGGGAAAGGAAGAAAACCCAGCAGCCTTCCTTGAGCAGTTATGGGACGCCTTAAGAAAGTATACTCACCTGTCACCAGACTCCTTCAAGGGTCAGCTAATACAAAGACAAATTTATTACACAGTCAGCAGCAGACATTAGGAGGAAGCTCCAGAAGCTAGCCCTGGGACCAGAACAGAGTCTAGAATCATTACTAAATCTAGCAACCTCGGTGTTCTATAATAGAAACCAGGAGGAACAGGCTGAAAGGGACAGGAGGGACAAGAAAAAGGCTGCAGCCCTAGTCATGGCCTTGTGGCAGGCAGACTTAAGGAGCTCGGAAAAGGGAAAGGCTTGGATTAGCCTCCAGTCTGGCAGGGCTTGGTTACCACCATGGCCTACTGGGACACTTTAAGAAAGATTGTCCCCCAAAGAATGGATCACCTCCTCGTCCTCGCCCACAGTGCCAAGGATATCACTGGAAGGCACACTGTCTCAGGGAATGAAGGTTCCTAGGGCCTGAGGTGGCTAACAGATGACCCAACAGCAGAACAAGTGGTGCCCAGGACAAGTGGTAGCACAAGCCGTCACCCTCACCAAACCCCAGGTAAAGCTGACCATAGAGGGCTAGGAGATCAGTCTTCTCCTGGACACTGGTGCAGCCTTCTCAATTTTGCTTTCATTTCCTGGACAGTTGTCCTCCAAGTCTGTAACTGTCTGAGGAGTCCTAGGACAAGCAGTCTCCCGATATTTCTCCCAGCCCCTAAGCTGTAACTGGGGAGATGTGCTCTTCTCATAAGCCTTCCTCATCATGCCAGAAAGTTGCACTCCCTTACTAGGGCAGGACCTGTTAGCCAGAGCAGGAGCCACTATCTATGTGAACATCAGGGAGGAAATCCCTCTCTGCTGCCCATTATTTGAAGCAGGGATTAATCCTGAGCCTCGGGCGATGGAGGGAAATTTGGATGGGTAAAGAATGCCTGCCCAATTCAAATAAGGCTAAAGGATTCCACCTCTTTTTCCTTACCAGGGACAGTACCCCCTAACACCAGAAGCCAAAAAGGGACTACAGGACATTGTAAAGAACTTAAAATCTCAGGGTCTAGTGAGGTCCTGTAACAGCCCTTGTAATACTCCAATTTTAGGAGTACACAAATCTAATAAACAATGAAGGCTAGTGAAAGATCTCAGGCTTATTAATGAAGGTGTGGTCCCTTTATACTCAGCTATACCCAACCCATACACCTTGCTCTCTCAAATACCAGGAGCGGCACAATGGTTTACAGTCCTGGACCTTAAAGATGCCTTTTTCTGTGTTCCATTACATCCTGACTCCCAGTTTCTGTTCACCTTTGAAGACCCTTTAGATCAGAATTCTCAGCTCACCTGGACAGTGTTACCCCAAGGCTTTTGAGATAAGGTCTAGCTCAGGACCTTAGTCATTTTTCACATCCAGGTACCCTGGTTCTTCAACATATGGATGACTTAGTTTTAACTGCTAACTAAGAAACCCAGTGTCAGCAGGCCACCCAGGACCTCCTAAACTTTCTAGCCACCTGTGGATATAAGATTTCCAAACGAAAAGCCCAACTTTGTAGGCAAGAGGTAAAACACCTAGGGCTGGTCTTGTCTAAGGACACTCAGGCCCTTGATGGAGAAAGTCTCCAACCCATACTGGCCTTCCCCCATCCCAAGACCTTAGAACAGTTGTGGGGATTCTTAGGAATAACGGGTTTCTGCCAATTGTGGATTTCCAGATATGGTGAAATAGCCAAACCCCTATACATTCTGATCAAGGAAACCCAAAAGGCTAACACCCATCTAGTACAATGGGACCCTACAGCTGACGCAGCCTTTCTGACCCTGAAGCAGGCACTACTGCAGGCTCCAGCTCTGAGCCTCCCTACAGGGAACCACTTCTCCCTACATGTTACAGAAAAGTCAGGAGTGGCCCTGGGGGTTCTCACCCAGACTCGGGGGACCATGCCATG
>CAUYQU010085323.1:0-12636 GCA_963574635.1 Cheracebus regulus
GGTACAGAGACTGACATTGACACAGTACAGAGACTGACACGGTACAGAGAAGGACATGGTACAGAGACTGACATGGTACAGAGAAGACACGTTACAGAGAAGACACAGTACAGAGACTGACACTGACACAGTGCAGAGACAGACACGGTACAGAGAAGACATGGCACAGAGACTGACACAGTAGAAGACACGATAGAAGACATGGTACAGAGGCTGACACGGTACAGAGACTGGCATGGTACAGAGACAGACACAGTACAGAGACTGACATGGTACAGAGAAGACACGGTACAGGGACTGACACGGTACAGGGACTGACACGTACAGAGACTGACATGGTACAGAGACTGACATGGTACAGAGAGACACACGGTACAGAGACTGACACGGTACAGAGACTGACACGGTACAGAGACTGACATGGTACAGAGAAGACACAGTACAGAGGAGACATGGTAAAGAGACTGACACGGTAGAGACTGACACTGACACGGTACAGAGACAGACACGGTACAGAGAAGACACGGTACAGAGACTGACACGGTACTGAGACTGACATGGTACAGAGACTGATATGGTACCTAGAAGACACGGTACAGAGAGTGACATGGTAGAAGACATGGTAGAGAGCAGACATGGTACAAAGACAGACACAGTACAGAGACTGACATGGTACAGAGAAGACACGGTACAGAGACTGACACAGTACAGAGACAGACACAGTACAGAGACTGTTACGGTACAGAGAAGACACGGTACAGAGAATGACATGTTACAGAGACTAACATGGTACAGAGAAGACACGGTACAGAGACTGACACGGTACAGAGACAGACACGGTACAGAGACTGACACGGTACAGAGACTGACACGGTACAGAGACTGACATGGTAGAGAAACAGACACGGTACAGAGACTGACATGGTACAGAGACAGACACGCTACCGAGACAGACATGGTACAGAGACTGACACGCTACCGAGACAGACACGGTACAGAGACTGACACGGTACAGAGGCTGACACTGACATGGTACAGAGACAGACACGGTACCGAGACTGAGACAGTACAGATACTGACATGGTACAGAGAAGACAAGGTACAGAGACTGACAGGGTACAGAGAGGACATGGTAGAGAGGCTGACACAGTACTGAGGAGACACGGTACAGAGACTGACACGGTACAGAGACCGACACGGTACAGAGACTGACACGGTACAGAGACTGACACGGTACAGAGAAGACACGGTACAGAGGCTGACACTGGCACGGTACAGAGACAGACACGGTACAGAGACTGAGACGGTACAGAGACTGACTCCAGAGACCACCTCCTCAGCAGCCCAGGCCTTCCATGCACTCCCCATGGGAGTGAGGTCTACTGTGGGTTTGGAAAGATACATGGAGATCGGCTGTTGGTCAGCGTCACGTGGGCTGTAGCATGTAGGGGCTATGGAGTCTGGTGGTCATTTGGAGTTTTCAGTTGATTATCCTCTGTTTTATTTTGAGGGATGGCAGAACAGCGCATGTCACTGCTGAGGAGCTGGTTCTCTCCTTGCTTTGCGTCATGTACAGGTTCTTATGTATTAGGAAGGAAGAGTTCTGTTGTTGTTGTTTTTTAACAGAGTGCATTTCAAGCCGTTGCTTGTTGGCCTTCTCTTCTAGCTCTTTACTGCATTCTCACCCTCCTGGAGCAGGGAACTTCATCAGAGAAGTGGTGAGACTTTTTGTGTTTCAAAAACTTAGGTCAGTGCCAGACTCACCAGCATGCTTTGTTTGTAGGCATCAGAAATAGGCCCAGCTGATTGGAGTCAGTTATTAGAAGCTCATGGAATTGAAGAAAAAAGGCGTGGAAAACCAAATAACCTGGTCTTCGTTTCAGCTGAAGGAGGGCCAGGGATAAGGTGGTGACGCAGATGCCCCGGGGACCCAGAGACTAGGCTCAAAGGACGGAGGCTTGCTAGTTTCTTTTCTAAAAACCATGGAGAGTGTCGCTTTCTCGCTGTTTTCATCAAAGCAGAGGAATCCACGCACCAGTGTCGCACACGTACCCACGCCTACAGCGGCCTCAGACATGGGTGCAGACACAGAGGGAGGCCATGCCGCGCACGCTGGTGGCCATGGCTGGAGAGTCAGGCCAGAGGAGCCAGAGTTGTGTCTTTCTTTGTTTTCTTCATTTCAGACCATCTGACTGAGCAGCAGGTCAGTGAGCGCAAATCCACTTGCACCCGCCTGAGAGGCACCAGCACATTCAGGCCTCAGCGCCCGACCACTGGGCTGTGTTTCCCTCCACCGTCTTTGCACGACACACAAGGCTGAGTCCGTGAATAGACGGGGACTTGCTCTGCAGAGTTGAAGCAAGCACTGTGCTTGAATTTGTACCCTCACAGAGGAGATCAACTGCTAACGCACGTGTCTGATAGCTCTTGGTTCACTTCTGATCTATAATCATTTTGTCCTCCAGTTTTCCAGGAGGCCATTAGTGTCAAGAAGAAAACATTCCCGGTGGCAGCTTGGAGTCGGAGGCCGCTGGGATTTCTGCCAGGCAGGCTCCCTGAGGCCCAGAGGTGGAAGCGCTGGTGCCCTGGCCTGCTGGTGCAGGCGAGTGATGAGTCTGCTTACTGCCAGCGAGGGCTCTTGGGCTTAAGAAGACATTTAATAATTATTCTCAGTGATTCAGAAAAACATCTTCAGTGCTCTCGGGGAAGACAGTTGCAGAAGGACAGGAATATGGAGGGCTGGTGGCCCCACAGCTGACCGCACCTGACCCCATGGCAACTGAGTGAGAGTCCACGGTGACTGCGCGTGCATCTCATGCCTTGTGGCGCCATCTCGTTCCTTCCACCCAGAATCTTGTGTCCACCCGGCTCTTCCTTGTTAGAACCCTCGTGGGTGTATCCTAGTGGCCTACGTGACTGGTATCCTCACAGGAACTCATGATGTGAATGCCTTTCTAGCAGGTGGGCTTTTCTAGTCCTGATCAAACAAAAGCGCAGGAGTCTTCGTTCTTCTTGAAAAACCAACGGATTTGTCAGCACTGGGCTCACGTGTGCATGGGAAGAGCAGGCTGCAGCGGAGGGCACTCTCCTGGCACCACAGGCCCCTGTTGCTGGAGTCAGAATCCACATCCCTGGCAGCAGTTGCCCCTCCTTTTCCAGCACATTCCACCGTCCCTGGCAGCTGTAGCAGACCTGTAAGAAGACATTCCCTTCTCTCACCTTTTCCCAGTGACAGTCCACTTCTCTCCTTGCGCAGCTGACCTGGTGGAGGCTGTCTGTTTCTGTTTTCTCACCTCCTCCTCCAGTTGTCAGCCCAGCCAGCCCTCAGCCCAGCCAGCCCTCAGCCCGCGCGCTCCCCCTCCCGTGCTCTTCTTGCTCAGCTGCCAGTGACTTGCGCGTCCCCAGGTCCTCCTCTGGCGTGTGCCACCGCCTCTCAGCGGCATCAGATGCTGGTGGTGACCTCCTCGTCCCTCAGCGCCTCTCCTCTGGCTTCTGCGGCAGCACACTTCCTGCTCTCTCCTCCGTCTCAGGTTGTTCCATCTTGGTTTTCTTTCCAGATGATGCCTCCCCTGCCTGGGTGTTGGGTGTGCCCAAAAGGTTCGTTCTGGGCCCACCTTCTCGTGTCACCATATTTACTTTCCTAACTTACCTCATCCATTCCCTGGGCCTTCAGTACTGTCCATATGTTGGTGAACCCCATATGGTGTCTCTAGAATATTCCCCTCTAATTTTGCTCTAGACTCTGAATCCAGTGGGCTCTCGAAGCCTCCTGGGATGGCTCTTGGGCAGCTTGAGTTCAGCAAGGCCACCAGTGAGCAGCGGGCCTCCATCTACACCTTCCCGTGTCCTCGCTAATGAGGGGCCCACAGTCCCCCGACTTGCGTGGATCCAGAGGCTCCATCCTTCAGGCCCCTTTCCTTTACTGCCTTCAAATTCCAGGCATCGCCAGCCTGGCCCCATTGCCTCCGAAATGCCCCAGGCCCCCACCTGCTCCTGTCCACAGCCCCACCCTACCGGACACAGGCACTCATCAAACAGCTGCTTGAGTTCCTGTTCTCAGAGAACTGGAGATGGACTCCCTGCAGAGGCCGCTGACGGCCACTGACCGTCACTGAGAGGCGGCTGTACGAGGTCAGTGTCGTTCACAAGAGGAGCAAGGAGGAGCACACTCAGCTTTCTAGGCACTGGACCGTTCAGTTGTTACAAGCCTACGTACATTTTGTGAAACAGTAATCATACTGTAGATATGGTTTTCATCCTCACAGTTATTTTTGTGTAAGTAAGAAATGCAGGGTGATTGCTGAGATTCAGCCATGCTACAGTCACTGCAAATATCGCTAAGAAGGCTGTTCACCTCCTTATTAGGAGAAACATGTTTGTGATTTAAAACCGTGTCATCCAACGTGGTGCGATGTGAGCCAGGCCCATCCTGGCCCCTTTACGTTGGGTCCTGGAGAGGTGCAGGCAGCCCGGCTCGCCCCATGGCCTCACACAGGGCACTGGGCCTCACTCACCAAACTGGGTCTTACTGCGCCGTGCCCCTTGGTGACCTGCAGCTACATGACCAAAGTCCCCAACTTAAACCGGAACAGCCTGGGTGTGCTCAGGGCCACGCCGAGGCTGTGCTGGGGCTTTGGCAGCATCTGCCTCTGCACTCCACCCCCCCTCCCCGTGCCTTGTTTGCTGTCAACTCCAGACCTGCAGACTTCACTTCATTTTCCTCTTACATTATTCACTTTGGAATATAACTTGAGCATTTATATTTAAACAGAGCTGCCATTGAAAATCATCTGTGTAAGCAAATCAGGCAGTGTTGGTAACAGCTGTGGGGTTCGGATGTCCTGGAGCTATCTTAACATTTCTCAGCCAATAGGTGAGTTTTGGAGGAGGAATGGGCAGTCTCTTTTTGGGGACAATGGATTGAGGCTCAGATTTACGAGAACCCAAACTTGTTTTAAGACAGGATTCTTCCAAGTTCTTACATTCCTCTCAGTTTTCAGATGAAATGGTTTCTGTTGAGATCTCCTCCGCATGCTTCAGAAATCACGCCTTTCATGACCCTGCAGGGTGAGCTCTGATCCGAGGACTTCCAGCTCCTGCTGGGCTCTGCACAGGATGCTCCTTTATCAGACCAGGAAAGATGCCTGGCCCAGAGAGAAGGGGCTCGCATTGGCAGAGCTGGGGGTGTTGCTGGTGAATCGTAAACTGGGAAATGTCTGCCCAGGACCCTGAGCTGCCCCCAAGGCAGGGACTGACTTTCTGCCAGGGTCCAGGTGGGCTCTGATATCTGAGGGGCGGAGCAGGGCTGCCACAGCAGGGAGGTGCTCTGACCCCCTTGCACCGAGTCCCGCCCTGATCTGGGCCCTGTCCCAAGGGCGGTGTGTCCCACAGGCAGCTCTGAAGGTAGAGCCTCTGGGAGGGAGCAGGGAGAATCACCTTCCCCAGCAGACCTTTACAACTGGCCACATTTCCTTCAGGTTCACTTTTAACAGCATTCTTGAGGTAGAGTTGATATATACAAACCCGCATGTTTTTAATGTCTACGGTTTGATGTGTTCAGACATTTGCAAACACTGAGGAAGCCATCACCGTGGCCAGGGTGATAGCATCAGAAATGTGTTCTGATGAGATGCAGCATCTGGGTAGAGCCGAAGCCTTCTCTGCTTCTGCTGCAGTTTTCCCAACCAGATGTAACTCCCACCTCAAATTTGGTGTCTGTCTTTCCTTTGCAAATTCTTACACTTCTGCCATTTATGAGGGTGTCGACAAACCATGTTGAGAACTGCTTTTTTGGTTTTAACTCTCAATAACAACAGCTACAATGAATAAAGTACAGCTTCATACACTCACATGGGTAAGTCTCAAAAACAAATTTCCCCCAAAGGGGCAGTATTTAGTTATATGTACTTTCTACACTAATTTAGTAGTTTTCTTCCCAGTGGGTCTTTAGCTAGTTTCAAATATTTCATTTTTATTATTGGTACTGTAAACAAAGCTGCCATAACCCACCACCGTGTCTCTGTGTACACATGTGAGTTTCCAGGCTGCCTGCCTGGGCGGGTGGCCGAGGACAGGACCACGCACCAGGATGGCCGGTGTCTGCCTGTCACCAGAGCAGCCACGTCAACTCATGATCCCACCAGCAGCACCAGCAGCACCACCTCAGACTTTAAATTTCCGTGTGACATAATGTCCGGTGAAGGGTTACTTAGTATTTTCGTGGCTGTAGGTGGCATTGAGGGTCTTCTGTGTTCACAGCTCACCCCAGGCTGGAGATTCTCCTGCGGCCTATGGGGGCCGACTTCCAAAGTTGCCCACAGGTCTCAGGAACCTCGGGGACCAACTCCCAAAGGTGCCCACAGCCTGTCTGGACCAGAGTCCCGGCCAGGCAACTTCACCCTGGCTCTCTGTTCCAGGTCCTGGAAATGTTTGTCTGATCAGTGTTACTGGTTTGGGGGTTACATTTAAAATGTCCCCCTTAAAAAGAAAGGGGAAATGGAGGGGAAGGTGTTTGTGTGCTCAGTGGGTGTAAGAAAAGCGTCTTCCTGAGATCAGGGCCTGGGGAGGTTTGGGCTCCACTATTCCATGTATGAACTTCTCAAATGGAGTCTCGAAGGGGAAGATGTGGAACAAAGGAGGCCAGGAATGGGATGCTCTGACCCTCACCTCCCCAGACAGCTCCTAGAACCCTCACCTCCCCGGGTAGCTCCTAGAACCCTCACCTTCCCGGGCAGCTCCTAGAACCCTCACCTCCCTGGGCAGCTCCTAGAACCCTCACCTCCCCGGGAAGCTCTGGGCCTGAGTGGGCAGCTCCTGGAACCCTCACCTCCCCGGGCAGCTCTGGGCATGAGCGGGCAGCTCCTAGAACTCTCACCTCCCCGAGCAGCTCTGGGCATGAGCGGGCAGCTCCTAGAACCCTCACCTCCCCGGGCAGTTCTGGGCATGAGCGGGCAGCTCCTAGAACTCTCACCTCCCCGGGCAGCTCTGGGCCTGAGTGGGCAGCTCCTAGAACCCTTACCTCCCCGGGCAGCTCTGGGCCTTAGCGGGCAGCTCCTAGAACTCTCACCTCCCCGGGCAGTTCTGGGCATGAGCGGGCAGCTCCTAGAATCCTCACCTCCCCGGGCAGCTCTGGGCATGAGCGGGCAGCTCCTAGAACCCTCACCTCCCCGGGCAGCTCTGGGCATGAGCGGGCAGCTCCTAGAACTCTCACCTCTCTGGGCAGCTCTGGGCATGAGCGGGCAGCTCCTAGAACCCTGCTGCCCACCCTGGTGGAACTGGCTCTCTTCCATGGGGAATGAGCTCTGGAAAGTGTGAGAGACCCACACGTGGATCCTACCCCGGACAGCTCTAGAGCAGGCTGTGATGTGGATCAGCATTTCACAGCAGCTGAAACTGATCAGGCTTCTGATAGGAATGGAAACTATAGAAGGAAGAGTGCAATGGACCCTGGGAGGTGCTGAGATCATCCCTGCGGGGGCCGTGCCTCTAGTTGAGAGTGTGATTGCCTGCGAATCCTCCCTCCAAGGAGATGTATTATGGAGGCCTGTTGTGGAGTTTGTCTTATTAAAACAGTATTTCCCCCATTTGAAAGCCATTTGGGAGGAAAAAAAAGATTAGGAGAGAGAAAAAGAGAGAGAGGCATATTCATCATTTACCGGTATTGATCATAAACTCTTTCGGTCATAGGTTAGAGTCTATAAAGCAGCTTAATGAACTAGAAGGAAGGTTTGTTTCTGGCTGCAGAAAGCTCCATCTCCTAAGAAGTGGCCTTGGGAATGAGTACCAGTTGGGACGGTTGGTCCCGGGCCACTGCCCACCCCTTCACTGCTGTAGGAACGTCCCCATCAAGGCTGGTGCCCAGAGCCACCCCGCAGGAGGGGTCCGCACAGGAGGCTCTTTCTGGAGCCCCGGTGCTCAGCTCCTTTCTTCTCACGTGGAGTGTGAATAGCATGTGAAGATGCAGTCTGTGAAGACCCTGGAGGAATTCAAACCGAATGATTTATAACCACCTGTTCGTGGGGCAAGAGGCCCTGGGAGAGAAGAGTCCAGAGAAGGTCCCAGGACGGTGGCCAGTGAGGCTTCTGAGTGGGTGGAGGCGGGACTCTGACCCAGGGCTATGGAGGCCCCTGTGATGCTGGTTGGAGTGACTGCCTCCTGGGCTCCCACCCAGACTGCACCTGGAATACCCGTTTCTTAATAAAATCAAAGCTCGCGCCTCAGGAAGCTAGCGGGGCATGGATGCAGCTGTGGCCCCAGGAGGAGAGGGGCCCAGGGGGCCTGAAGACCCCAGCCCAACTGTTCTAGGTGGGAACCGGTTGCAGCTCAGCTCTCCGTGGGTTCCTGTGCGTGGACAGTCACTGCACGGTGAGGCTTGCAGAGGACTGGGACACGAGGGAAGGAGAAAAACACTGATGGACGTTGGATTGCTCACGCCGTCTGAGGCATGGGATGAAATGAGGGGAGATGGGCCTTGGGCAGCAAGGTGTGAGTGACTCTGAGTTGAGGAGCTCACCCTGGACTGGAGCTGGCCACGCTTGACCCAGGACAGCCAGAGTCTGCAGACCTGCCCCACGCCTGTGTCTCAGCCACTAATCTGTGTGAAGACTTCCTTCTCAGGCTTGTACAGGTGGATGGCATGCATCTGAGCAATCCAGTGGATTGAGAAATGCTTTTGGATCACAGGAATCTTGGAAGGGGACTGACCTCCAAGCTGGACAGGATGGAGGGCAGGGCTCAGATGGCCACTGAGTGCAGATGGACACGGCGCCGTGATCGAATATTAGAACAAGGGTGCATCCCTTTCTCCCACCGCCTCCAGCAGCTCTGGGTTCAGACCCCACCCCTGCCTGGAGAACGGCAGCTGTCTCTTCGTTGGCCTCTCTTCCACCTCACCCATCTGTCCCTCAGGAGGTAGACACATCAAGGAGGGGGAAGACGGGCTCTGCAGTCCTCACACCTGTCCGCCGTGGGCACTTCCCAGGCAGAAGGGATGTGAACCATGCTCCCCAGACAGCTGAGCGCAGTGTGCTCGCCAGTGAGGTCCGTGCTGGACATGCCACTCGTCAGTCAGGGCTCATGGGGGCCTGCAGTTCCCACTAGCACCAGGGCAGAAATCCTGGAGTCTGGTTCTCACTCCGTGGCAAGCCACATCACTCTCTGGCAAGGATCTGAGGTCCTCCCGTCTAGGTCTGCTCCCTCTTCCTGCTCAGTGATTTTTATAAAGAGCCACTGCTGCATCCTTTGGTGGAAAACTCCGGGATGTGGGGTGGGACATCACTGGCGACCTTACTGCTGCTCCTGCTCTGGACGCTCAGCGCCCATCTCAACCATCTTCTGCTGGACCCTTGGGTTGAGCTCATGGGACGAGTCTTCTGGGCTCTTGGAGACCCAGTCCATCCATCCATGTTACATGGTTAGAGTGACAGAGTCTTGAAGTCCCTTCCTCCTAGGGCACCTTTTATGGAACATTTCCATCCTCTTATGGAACATTTGCTGTTGGGACCTGGTCACCCCGTGAGACTCAACCTTATGACGGAGCTCAGAGCTGTCCATGCTGTGATGTTCTCTCTCCCCCACCCCAACTATTGCAGATCTCAGACCAAATCCTGCATGTCGGTGGCATAATTATAGAGACTTGAAATGTCAGGACCCGTTGTCAAGAGTCCCGGCCTCTCAGGGTGATGCCCACAGCCCCCATGGCCCCTGGGAGTGCTTCCTCCAGTGACCTGGGCTGGGATTATGTCCTGAGGAGGGGAAGGAGGGCCATGCCACATCCAGCTGGCTCCTGAGAACCTCAGACGTGGATCCTGTTGGAACCAACAGCAACCTGCTACCTGCTGCCCCTTCACCTACTTACCCGGCGGTCATCTCTATGTCCACACACAGAGTCAGCTCCACAGAAGAACTAAGTCCTAGGGTAATGGCAGAGGTGGGACACAGCCAGCTGCGTGTCCCCTAGCTGTAGTACTGAACTTGGGTGGGAGAGTGCTTGAGGAGGAAGGACTCAGCCCTGGGCAGGCAAGGGCAGGATGCGGAGTTAATATGCGGAGGGGCATCATTCATGCCACAGTCAGGTGAGATAATTTTATGTTAACATAACCCTGCAAAGTGGGTCCTGTTGTTTCCACACCGGGAAATCGTGCCCAAGGTCACAGAGCTAGCGCACTGCTGAGCTGGAATTTCCCGCCTCCATCTCTCTGACCTCAGTCCTTTCAGAAGGCCACCGGGCCTCCTTCCTGGGAGAAGAATTTCTGTAGGGGTGGATGTCTGTCTCTTTTGTTTCTGGTACATCACCAGGGTTTGGAATGCCGCCGGGACACAGCAGTGGTTCAGCAACGCATTTGAACACGTAAAATAAACAAAGGAGTAAAAGTGGTACCCGAAAAAATACTCATTTAATACGAAAGAAGGTAGTGACAGAGAAAGAGAAGAAAGAAAAGAGAATTGCTTCTAAGTAAAATGTTTAAATTAAAAAGAAGAGAAGGCAGACACAGAGTGCATAAAACATATATCATGGTGTCTCTAATTGTGTAAGAAAGTAATGTATTTTTCAACAAGTATTTACTGACCATCTACATTTTGTTTATTCTTTATCTGCAAATCTTGCTCTGTATTGATGGAAGGCCTGCTCTCCATCAGACACCCTCCTAGGGGGTGGGGCTACAGGCCTGATTTTCAGGGGAACCCTCCCCCCAAGAGAGCCCATGGGAGGGCAGGGGAAGCGCGCCATCCCACCCACGGCTCGGGGCTCCTTCGTCAGTGGCTTCTCTGATGCCGCCGGAGCAGGTGCTGCTGGGGCTTCCCTTCAGGACACCCTCTCCCCATGCAAAGAGCAGCAACTTGTGATCACGTCCAGGAGCTTGACCCTTTAATTAGAGAGCCAGGAACAGCAGTCAGCTGGGGTCAGGCCAGAAAACAGCCAGCAGGGATGCCTGGGACCCCACCTCCCCAAACCCCTTGCAGATGCTCACGGACGCTCCCAGGGTGTCTTGACCTTCGAGTCCCCGGCGCCCTTTTGCTGTTCTCAGGGTTCCTCCTCTCTGAGCCCATTATGGCGGAGGAGCAAGCTCATTTTCCCAGCTGTTTGTATCATGTCGAAAGATCAATAACCCCATTTGCCAAGTCTCCCATGTGGCAAAATCTCTGGATGTAGCCACGGATCGGACACCTCAGCACACCCAGTGCCGAGCTGCCTCTGCAACGCCGACTGGTGAGGATGACCTGGGGAGCCAGTGACAGCACAGGGACCTGGGGTGGCTTTCAGACTCCCATGGAGATGGAGCCCTGGACAGGTGCTGGGGCCAAATGGGACTGAGTGACTGCACACCTTAGTCTGCTCTGTTCTGGAAAACCATGTTGCTGGGTTTGATGACTGCATGCTTATGTCTCATGGGTGGGGCTTGAACTGTCAACTCTGGGCATTTGGTTTTTTTCTCTGCCTTTGGCCCAACATTAGACAGACCAGAATCTCAGATATTCTACTAGGAATGAAAGAATGTTCATCTTACCCACCAGACAGGGGGAGGGGAGGGAAGGCTTACAGTAGGATGGACTCGGCCACTCTAGGGCGGGGCTTACAGTAGGATGGGCTCAGCCACTCTAGGGCGGGGCTTACAGTAGGATGGGCTCAGCCACTCTAGGGCGGGGCTTACAGTAGGATGGGCTCGGCCACTCTAGGGCGGGGCTTACAGTAGGATGGGCTCGGCCACTCTAGATGTTGGTGCTGTGACTTTTCCAATGTGAAGATGGACCACATGGGTGAGGCTGTTGGGTAAATATTTAGGTAAGGTTTGTTATCTGATTGCTATTGACGGACATTTCTGTACCACATGTGTCTCTGGAGGCTGCCTCTTGCTGACATTGCTTAGAGAAAGCCAGCCATTAGGTGCCTATACCTTTACTCCTTAAAACCAAACTCCAGCTGGAAGCCACAGGGGACTCTGCTTCTCTTTCTGTGTAGAGACGTTCTTGCATTAGCAATGGCTGCTTTCCCATCTTATTAATTTCTCTGTATATCTTGTAATGTGAATTGAGTAGAGGTCAGTTTTGACTGAATGAAAGAAATACATCCTGATGGATTGGGTCCTATGGACTTAACACTTTGGCTAATTTAATGACAAAAAGAACAAAGGGGAAAAAGCCCTCAAGCCCCATATGCTAGTTGAAATTTCAACCAGCAATGGCCCAGGAGCCAAATTGAAAAGCTCCACCACGTTCATAGGTGTTTTCAGATATTGATTTTGTGGCCTGCCTTCAGCTCTGAGATGAGGGGAGCTCGCTCTTCAGATGCAGGCTTGTTCATTCCGGCACAGCAGCTGTATGGATTTTCTGTTCTGCCTCTTTTTTTTTTTACTTCTGAAAAATGCCATTAGATGGAATTTGGATGCCCTGGGGCCATGGCCTTCCATGTTCTGGGAGGCACATGGATTCCTGCGGGTCATCCCCCACACCCCAAGGCTTCTGCAGCTGACAGACCCAGGGGGCTCAGCAGGCCCGTCCCCCGTTTCTCACACCACAGGCATCTGAGGGCAGAGCCATGCACTACAAGTCCATGATGTACCAGGCCGGTGGAACCAGTGGCCATTCTAGAAAATTCCATCCCCATGGCCTGAAAAGACAGATAAAGGTCAGGTGTCA
>CAUYQU010085324.1:0-16815 GCA_963574635.1 Cheracebus regulus
AAGAAAATTCTAAGGGCAGCTAGAGAGAAAGGTCAGATTACCCATAAAGGGAAGCCTATCAGACTCACAGCAGACCTCTCAGCAGAAACCCTACAATCTAGAAGAGAGTGGGGGTCAATATTCAATATCCTCAAAGAAAAGGAGTTTCTACCCAGAATCTCATATCCTGCCAAACTAAGCTTTATAAATGAAGGAAAAATAAAATTTTTTGTGAACAAGCAAGCACTCAGAGATTTTATCACCACCAGATCTGCTTTACAAGATCTTCTGAAAGAAGCACTACAAACAGAAAGGAACAACCAGTATCAGTTATCTTAAAAATTCATCAAAATGTAAAGAGTATCTCCATAATGAAGAATTTACATCAAATAATGGGCAAAAAAAGACAGTTAGCATTAAATTACAATATTGAACTCACGAATATTAATATTAATACTAAACTTAAGTGGATATAATGCCCTAATTAAAGTCACAGACAGGCAAATTGAATAAAAAGTTAAAATCCATCAGTACGTAGTATCCAGATCCAACTCACAATGATACACAAAGACTTAAAATAAACAGATGGAGGAAGATTTACTAATTAAATGGAGAGAAAAAAAAAAACAGGAGTTGTAACTCTTGTCTCCGATAAAATAGACTTTAATAGTAATAAAGACTAAAAGAAACAAAGAAGCATATTACATAATGGTAAAAGGATCAATGTCACAATAGGAGTTAAGATTATAAATATATACATACCTAATAAAGGAGGATACAGATATAAAAGACAAGTTTTTATTGATTTACAAAGAGATTTGGACTCCCGCACAATAATAGTGGGAGATTTTGACATTGCATTGTTAATTTATATTATATCCATTCTGAAAGTGACTATATAATAGGAAGTGAATTACTCTTTAGCATTTGCATAGTATCTTACAGACCTAAATGAAATATTGGTTGACTGTTTTATTATTTTCTTCCCTTATTCCTTCCTGTCTCTGTTGTTAAGCACAATTGACGGCATAAAAGAGGTTTTTAATACCTTTTTAAGATTGCATTCCAGCCTGGGCAATAGAGCAAGAATTCTGTTCTCTCTCCCACTTTTTCTTTCTTCTTTTTTCCTCTAAAAAAAAGAAAAGAAATAGCAAGACACATTCTACTTGTGAAGTAAATGTGTCACTCTGAGAGAAGCAGGCCGCTGATCCCAACCTCAGCTTCAGATTTGCCCGGGGAGAGAAGTGAGCTGTAAAAACAAAAAGCTCTGAAGTTCTCACAGAAGCAACTGACTTTATTGAGAACACAGTGTGAGAAAGTTCAAACCAAAACGTGTTCACAAAACAATGGAAATTTTGGTAGTAAGTAATTAAGAAGAGGCCAGTAGCTCCACAAGAACAACCTAAACTACAGTTTAGGTTTACCAGAGAGAATCAGTTTACCAGAGAGAATCAGGGAAAGGGACAGGCTGAGAAAAGCCATCCTGGCATCAGAAAAACACACAAAGTCTGGCAACAAAAACTACTTCTGCAGAGGGGCCCATATATAATTGGATTATACGGAGGAGCAATTTATGCTACAAGTCAAAAAAAAAAAAACAGTATAGCAACTAGCATTGAAAGCAGAGCAAGAGGGTGAAATAGAAGTCTCCGATGATTGTCCCCCACCAAGGACACCAATTTAACAATTATCTACATTAAAAAGCACATTTATAAGAACCAAAAATGAGGTGATTACTCACAGTACCTAGTTTTAACTTCGTATTACTGAAACAGCCACTGAAGAGTAGTAAAAACAGTCTTAAATAGCTGATGCCACCCTCCCACATCCTCCAGCAGCAGTGGCATGGTGCACAGATTGTTTCTGTACACTGGGGAGAGGGAGAGCCAGCAACTGTGAGGTATTGAACTCAGTGCTGCCCTCTTCTTATAGTAGAAAGGAAAACCAGACCAAACTCAGCTGATGCCAGCCCATGGAGAGAGAATTTAAACACCTCAGGCTATAGGGTAATTGCTGATCCTAGCAGTCAGAACTTGAGTTCCTGCAAGCATCACCACCGTGGGCTAAACTACCCTGGGGCTGTAAATAAATGTGAAAGGCAGTCTAGACCACAAGGACTGCATCTTTTAGGTGAGTCTTAGTGCTGTAGTGGACCCAGAGCCAGTAGACTGGGGTGGAGGGGGCGCGAGTGACCTACTGAGACACTAGCTAGGATTACTAAGGAAGTGCTGGCATCACCCCTCTCCTAAACCCAGGTTGCACAGTTCACAGCTTGAAAAGAGACCACTTCTTCCACTTGAAGAGCGGAGAGGAAAGAGTGGAAAAGACATAGTCTTACATCTTGGACATCAGTTCAGCCACAGCAGGATAGGGCACCAGTCAGAGCCGTGAGACCCCTTTCCAAGCCCTTGCTCTCAAATTTATAGACATACCCTTGGCCAGAAGAAAGCCCACTGCCTGGCACCATGAATCACCTGCTAACCAAAGAGTTCTTGGGCACTATTAACCATCAGCAATGCCTAGGTACTATATTGAGGACTTTGGCCAAGACACAGACTTTCTGGCTTCAGGTGAGACTCAACACATTCCCAGCTGTCTTGGCTATGGGGCAAGCTTTCTTCAACTTAAGTAAAGCAGAATAAAAAATAAAGGGGACTTTGGCACCTTAGGTACCAACACAGCCACAGGGAGAAAGAGCACCAAGCAGGCTCTTGGGGTCCCCAATTCCAAGACTTGGCTCTTGGACAGCATTTTTAAATCTGCCCTGGGCCAGTGGGAAGCACACTACCCTAGAGGGTGAGTTCCAGGCCAGGCAGCATTCACCACAAGCTGACTAGAGAGCCTTGGGCCATCAGTTATAGACTGGTAGTCCTCCGCGTGAGCCTATGGATATGTGATGAGAATCCTCTGCCTTTGGAAAGGGAAGGGAAGACTGGGAAAGGCTCTGCCTTATAATCTAAGTATGAGCTCTGGTACAGTTTTTAAATATAGTCCTTGGCTCCTGGGTGGCACCTCTGGACCCACCCGGAGCCTGGTAAAATTTACCACTCTGAAAGAAAGGACACAACACTACCTGACTTTGCCACCTACTGATTATAGAGCCCCAGGACCCTGAAGAAAAATAGGAAGTAGCCAAGGAGTGGTTAAAGTAAGCCTTGGGTGAAACCCAGTGGCTTCAAGTCTGACCCAGCATAGTCATAGTGGTGGTGATGCTAGTGTCATAACACTCCTAGCTTCAGGTGGCTCAGCACACAAAGAAAGAGACTCTGTTTATTAGAAAGAAAGTAAAAGAAGAGAACAAGAGTGTCTACCTGGTAATGCAGAGGATTCTCCCAGATCTTGTTTGAGACTATCAAAGGTGATACCTTCACGAGGCTGCAGGAACCACAGTGTTACTGGGTTTTGGGTGCCTCTAAAGCAGATAGAGCTTAGATCACAACATCTAAGTCATTTCAAATATCTGAGAAGTCTTTCCAAGAAGAATGGGTACAAACGCAACCTGTAAAAACTACGATGAATACCTAAATATTCAGTACCTGGACAGAGACTAACATCTACAAGTATCAAGACCATCAAGAAAAACATGACTCAACTGAATAAACTGAACAAGGCACCAGTGACCAATATTGGAGAAACATATATGACCTTTCAGGCAGATAATTCAAAATAACTGTGTTGAGGAAATTCAAAAAAACTTAATGTAACACAGAAAAGAAATTCAGAATTCTATTAGATAAAGTTAACAAAGAGATTTAAATAACTAAAAGGAATCAAAGTAAATTCTACACTTGAAAAGGGCAATATTGCTGGCGGAGGGTCCAAGATGGCCAATTAGAAGCAGCTGTGGTCCATGACACTCACAGAGAGCAATGAAAATGGCAAATGGATTCTCACCATCAGCTGAGGTATCCAGATTCTCACATTAGGACTGACTAGGCAGACAGCACCACCCAAGGAGATTGAAGAAAATCAGAGTGAAGTGACAGCCCACTCAGGAACAGCATGGAACCAAGGGAGTCCCCACCCTCAGCCAAGGGAGGTGATGAGTGATTGCCAGACCCTGCCCAGGAAACCACACTTTTCCTACAGATGTTTGCAACCTGCAGATCAGTAGATCCCCTCAGGAGCCCATGCCACCAGGGCCTTCGGTTCAAAACACAGAGCTGTGCGGAGTGTCTGTGGAGAGCCCACTCGCTTGCTGGCTTTGGCACATTGGAAATCTAGGAGTTTTGCCTACTCCAGCCCCAGGAATTCCAGCAAGGCAGGACATCCTGTGCATTCCTCTAGGAAGGGGGTGGAATCCAGGAAGCCAAGTGGTGTCATTTTGTATGCCCCACTCCCACAGCACCTCACAAGTTAAGACCAACTGGCTTGGAATTCCAGCTGCCGAGTGGCAGCAGGCTGGAGATGGCCTGAGATGGACTGAGTTCCCAGGGGAGGGGCAGCCACCATATATACTGTTCCAGTCGGCCTCTGTAGCCTGCCGTCACTGGGGACCAGGAGGAATTCCCCCACAACACAGCACAGTTGTTGTGCCTGATTGTGGCCAGTCTGCTCCTTTAGGTGGGACCACATCAGCTCTTCTCACTGGGTGGAGCCTCCCTGAGGGAATTCCAGCAACTCCGGCCAAGGTTTATATAGAAGGAATTCCGATATCTCACTGGAGTCTTCAGCGGGAGGGTCAGCCACTGTCTTTGTGCTTCTGCTGACTTAGTCTTTTCAGGCTGCTGGTTCTGGATAGGCCAGGCAATCAGTGCGTCATTCCTGCTCTGCCAAGGGGCAGCCAGTGGGTGAGACATCTGAACAGGGGTCTCCAGGCACTTCCTATAGGAGCATTCTGGCTGGCATCAATTCGGTACATGCCTGGGACAGAGCTCACAGAGGAAGGAGCAGGCTGCCATCTTTGCTGTTTTGCAACCTTCACTGGTAATACCTCCAGGTGTTGGAGGGACAGAAGCAACTAGGATCTGGAGTGGACACCCAGCAAACCACAGCAGCCCTGCAGAAGAATGGCTTGACTGTTGAAACAAACTGACAAGTGGATGAACAGAAAGCAACAACAACAACAACAACAAGACTCCACAAAAACCACATTCAAAAGTCAGCAACCTCAAAGATGAAAGGTAGATAAGCCCACAAAGATGAGAAAAAAATCCATGCAAAAAGGCCAGCATCATTTTAATACCAAAATCTGGCAGAGATACATCAAAAAAATAGAAAACTTCAGGCCAATATCCCTGATGAACATTGACGCAAAAATCCTCAATAAAATACTGACAAACTAAATCCAGCAGCACGTCAAAAAGCTTACCCACCACGATTAAGTTGGCTTCATACCAGGGAAATGGTTCAACATATGCAAATCCATAAACATAACTGATTACAGAAACAGAACTAAAGACAAAAACCACATGATTATCTCAGGTGCAGAAAAGACCTTTGATAAAATTCAACATCCCTTTATGTTAAAAACTCTCAATAAACTGGGTATTGAAGAAACATACCTCAAAATAATGAGAGCTGTATATGACAAATCCACAGCCAATATCATAGTGAATCAGGAAGGGCCAGAAGCATTCTGCAACCAGCACAAGACAAAATGCCCTCTTTCGCCATTCCTATTCAACATTGAGTTCGAAGTTCTGTCCAGGGCAATCAGGCAAGAGAAAGAAATAAAGGTCATTCCAATAGACAGGAAGTTAAATTATCTCTGTTTGCAGATGACATGATCCTATATGTAGAAAACCCAATCATCTCAGCCCAAAAGCTTCTTAAGCTGATAAGCAACTTCAGCAAAGTCTCAGGATACAAAATCAATGTGGAGGCTGGGCGCGGTGGCTCAGGCCTGTAATCCCAACCCTTTGGGAGGCCAAAACAGGTAGATCACCTGAGGTCAGGAGTTCAAGACTAGCTTGACCAACATGGCGAAACCTTGTCTCTACTAAAAATAGAAAAATTAGCCAGGTGTGGCAGCCTGGGCCTGTAATCCCAGCTACTCAGGAGGCTCAGGCAGGAGAATCACTTGAGTCCAGGAAGCATAGGATGCAGTGAGCCGATATCACACCACTGCACTCCAGCCTGGGTGACAGAGCGAGCCTGCATCTCAAAAAAAAAAAAAAAATCAATGTACAAAAATTGCTAGCAATCCTATACACCAACAACAGGAAAGTAGAGAGCTAAATTATGAATGAACTCCCATTTGCAACTGCTACAAAATACCTACGAATACAGCTAATGAGGGAAGTAAAGGACCTCTTCAAGGAGAACTACAAACCACTACTCAAAGAAATCAGAAAGGACACAAACAAATGGAAAAATATTCTATGCTCATGGATAGGAAGAATCAATATCATAGGCCGAGTGTGGTGGTTCACGCCTGTAATTCCAGCACTTTGGGAGGCCGACGTGGGTGGATCACCTGAGGTCAGGAGTTCGAGACCAGCCTCCCCACCATGGTGAAACCCCGTCTCTACTAAAAATACAAAGGATTGGCCAGGCGTGGTGGCAGGCACCTGTAATCCCAGCTACTTGGGAGGTTGAAGCAGGACAATAGCTTGGACCCAGGAGACAAAGGTTGTAGTGAGCTGAGATCACATTATTGTACTCCAACCTGGGCAGCAAGGGGGAAACTCCATCTCAAAAAAAAAAAAAGAATCAATATGGTAAAAATGAATGACTATACTGCCCAGAGTAATTTGTAGATTTCAATGCTATTTCCATTAGACTACCATTGACATTCTTCACAGAATTAGAAGAAACTATTTTAAAATTCATATGGGACCAAAAGCAGAACCCATATAGCCAAGACAATCCTAAGGAAAACAAACAAACGAAACAAAACCAAAGCTGGAGGCATCATGATACCTGACTTCAAACTACACTACAAGGCCACAGTAACCAAAACAGCATGTTACTGCTACAAAAACAGACACTCAGACCAATGGAACAGAATAGAGAACTCAGAAATAAGACCACACACCTACAACCATATGATCTTCGACAAACCTGACAAAAATAAGGAATGGGGAAAAGATTTCCTATTTAATAAATGATACTGGGAGAGCTGGCTAGCCATGTGCAGAAAATTGAAACTGGACCCATTCCTTATACATTATACAAAAATTAACTCAATATGGATTAAAGACTTATATGTGAAACTCAAAACTATAAAAACCCTAGAAGAAAATTTATGCAATACCATTCAGGACAGAGGAACAGACAAAGATTTCATGACAAAGACACCAAAAAGCAATCACAACAAAAGCAAAACTTGACAAGTGGGATCTAATTAAACTTAAGAACTTCTGCACTGCAAAAGAAACTATCATCAGAGTGAACAGACAACCTACAGAATGGTAGAAAAGTTTTGCAATCTATCCATCTGCAAAAAGAGTCTAATATCTAGAGTCTACAAGGAACTTCAATAAATTTACAAAAGAAAAAACAAACAACTCCATTAAAAAGTGGGCAAAGGACATGAACAGACACTTCTCAAAAGAAAACATTAATGTGGCAAACAAACATGCAAAAAGGCTCAGCACCACTGATCATTAGAGAAATGCAAATTGAAACCACAATGAGATACCATCTCATTCCAGTCAGAATGATAATTATTAAAGTCACAAAACAACAGATGCTGGCAAGGTTGTGAAGAAACAGGAATGCTTTTACACTGTTGGTGGGAGCGTAAGTTAGTTCAACCATTGTGGAAGACGGTGTGACAATTCCTCGAATACCTAGAGGTAGAAATATAACACCATTTGATTCAGCAATCCCATTACTGGGTATATACCCAAAGGAATACAAATCATTCTATTATAAAGATACATGCATGTGTATGTTCATTGTAGCACTGTTCACAACAGCAAAGACACAGAACCAACCCAAATACCAATCAATGATAGACTGGATAAAGAAAATGCAGTACATATACACCATGGAATATGGTGCAGCCATAAAAAGAAACAAGATCATATCCTTTGCAGTGACATGGATGGAGCTGGAAACCATTACCCTCAGCAAACTAATGCAGAAACAGAAAACCAAACACCACATGTTCTCATTTGTAAGTGGGAGGTGAATGATGAGAACACATGGACACATGAAGGGGAACAACACACACTGGAGCCACTTAGGGGAGGAGGGGTAGGGAGAGCATCAGGAAGAATAGCTATGGATGCTGGATACCTGGGTCATGAGTTGATTTGTGTGCAGCAAACCATCATGGCACACATTTACGTATGTAACTAACCTACACATCCTGCACATGTATCCTGGAGCTTAAAATAAAAGAATAAAAAAGAAAAATGTCATTTTCATAATGAAGAATGCATAAGAGTCTCTCAACAGAAAACCTGATCAAGCAGAAGAAAGAATGAGTAAACTTGAAGACAAGCTATTTGAAAATACACAGTCAGAGGCCGGGTGTGGTGGCTCACACTTGTAATCCCAGCACTTTGGGAGGCTGAGGCAGGCAGATCACGATGTCAGGAGTTTGAGACCAGCCTGACCAACATGGTGAAACCCTGTCTCTACTAAAAATACAAAAACTAGCTGGGTGTGGTGTTCACGCGCCTGTAATCCCAGCTACTCAGGAGGCTGTCGGGAGAATTGCTTGAATCCAGGAGACGGAGGTCGCAGTGAGCCGAGATGGTGCCACTGCACTCCAGTCTGGGTGACAGAGCGAGACTCCATCTCAAAAAAAAAGAAAAAAGAAAGAAAAGAAAAGAAAATATATAGTCAGAGGAGATAAAACTAAAAAAAAAAGAAAGAAAGAAAGAAAGAAACATGCCTACAAGATCCAGAAAATAGTCATAAAAGGGCAAATCTAAGACTTATTGGCCATAAAGAAAAAGTAGAGAAAGAGATAGAAGTATAAAGTTTATTCAAAGGGATAATAGCAGAGAACTTTCCAAACATAGAGAAAGATATCAATACCCATGTCCAAGAATATTATGGAACACGAAGCAGATTTAACCAAAAGAACATTACCTGAAGGCATTGAATAATAAAACTCCCAGAAGTCAAGAATAAAGAAAGAATCCTGAGAGTAGCAAGAGAAAAGAAACAAATAACATACAGTGAAACCAAAAAATACCTGGCAGTAGACTTTTCAGTGAGAACTTTACAGGTCAGGAGAGAGTGGCATGACATATTTAAGTGCTGAAGGAAAGAAACTTTTATCGTAGAATAGTATATCCAGTGAAAATATCCTTCAAACATGAAGAAAAAATAAAGGTTTTCCCAAACAAACAGAAGCTGAGGGATTTCATCAAACCAGACATGCCATACAAGAAATGCTAAAGGGAGTAAATCAGACAGAAAAAACATTAAGAAACAATAAATAATCATCTGAAGGTAAAAAACTCACTGGTAGTAGGAAGTACACAGAAAAACAGAATATTATAACACTCTGTGATGTATAAACTACTCTTATCTTAAAGACTAAATGAAGAAACAGTCAAAAATTATAACTACAACAATTTTTCAAGACACAGAGAGTACAATAAGATATAAATAGAAACAATGAAAAGTTAAAAAGTGGGAGGATGAAGTTAAACTGTAGAGTTGTTATTAGTTTTCTTTTTGTTTGTTTGTTTATGCAAACAGTGTTACGTTGTTATTAGCTTAAAATAACGGGTTATAAGATAGCATTTGCAAGCCTTATGGTAATCTCAAACCAAAAAGCATACAAAGGATACACAAAAAATGAAAAGCAAACAACTAAAACATACCATCAAAGAAAATCACCTTCACTAAAAGGAAAACAGAAAGGAGAGGAAGAAGGAAGAGAAGAACACTAAACCAGAAAACAACAAAATTGTAAGAGTAAGTCCTTACTTATCAATAACATTGAATATAAATGGGCTAAACTCACCAATCAAAATACATAGAGTGTCAGAATCGATATAAGAAAAAAGACCCATTGATCTGTTGCCTATAAGAAACACACTTCAGCTATAAAGGCACTCATAGATTGAAAATAAAGGATTGGTAAAAGATATTCCATGCCAATGAAAACCAAAAAAGAGCAGAAGTCACTATGCATATACGAGACAAAATAGATTTCAAGACAAAAGTATAAAGAGACAAAGAAGATCACTTTATAATGATAAAGAGGTCAATTCAGCAAGAAGATGTAACAATTATAAATATATATGTACCCAACAATGGAGCACCCACATATATATAGGAAGTATCATTAGAGCTAAAGAGACAGATGGACTCCAATATCATAATAGCTGAAGGTTTCAGCATTCCACTTTCAGCATTGGACAGATCTGTCAGGCGGAAAATCGACAAACAATCATCGGACATAATCTGCACTATAGACCAAATGGATCTGTAGATATTTATAGAACATTTCATCCAAAAGGTGTAGAATATATATTCTTCTCAGCACATGGCTCATTCTCAAGAATAGACCATACGTTAGGTCACCAAAAAGTTTTAAAACATTCAAAAAAAATTGAAATAATATCAAGCATCTTCTCTAACCATAATGGAATACAACTAGAAATTAATAACAACAGGAATTTTGGAAACCACACAAATATATAGAAATTAAACAATATGCTCCTGAAAGATCAGTGGGCCAATGAAGAAATTAAGAAGGAAATTGAAATTTTCTTGAAACAAATTATAACAAGACACAACATACCAAAACCGATGGAATACAGAAAAACCAGTGCTAAGATGGAAATTTATATCTATAAGTACCTACATCAAAAAAGAGGGAAAACTTCAAATAAACAATCGAATAATGCATCGTAAAGAACTAGAAAGAAAAGCACAAACCAAACCTGATATTAGTAGAAGAAAAAGTAATAACAAAGATCAGACCAGAAATAGATGTCATTGTAATGAAGAAAATAATACAAAAGATAAATGAAACAAAAAGTGAGTTTTTTGAACAGGTAAACTGTGCTGGGGTGAGGAGAGGGAGAGCATCAGGACAAATAGCTAATGCATGTGGGGCTTAAAACCTAGGTGATGGATTGATAGGTGCAGGAAACCACCATGGCACACATATACCTATGTAACAAATCTGCATGTTCTGCACATGTATCCTACAACCTAAAGTAAAAAATACATATGTAAAAAATAAAGTATATATATATATATATATATATATATATATATATATATATATAATAGTTTAAGTTGCGGGATACATGTATATGTATATGTATATGAAAGCATATGCAGAGAAAAAATGGTAAACTAAATTCACAAACATTTAGCCAGACTAAGCAAGAAAGAGAGGAGACCCAAATAAATAAAATCAGAGATGAAAAAGAAGACATGACAACTGATACTGCAGAAATTCAAAGAATCATTGGTGGCTACTATGAGCAACGACATGTCAATAAATTAGAAAATCTAGAAGAAATGGACAAATACCTAAACACATACAGACTACCAAGATTGAACCATGAAGAAATCCAAAACCTGAAAGAACCAATATGCCTGTAATCCCAGCACTTTGGGAGGCTGAGCTGGGTGGATCACTTGAGGTCAGGAGTTCAAGACCAGCCTGGCTAACATGGTGAAACATCATCTCTACTAAAAATACAAAAATTAGCTGGACGTGGTGGTGCTGTGATCTCAGCTACTCGGGAGGCTGAGGTGAGAGAATCCCTTGAGCCCAGGGGGCGGAGGTTGCAGTAAGCTGAGATTGCACTACTGCACTCCAGCCTGGGTAATAGAGTGAGACTGTCACACACACAAACACACATGTGCGCGCACACACACACACACACACACACTAAATTTTTTTTTAAAAGCCAGGTGCAGTAGCTCATGCCTGTAATCGCAGCACTTTGGGAGGCTGAGGCAGGTGGATCACCTGAAGTCAGGAGTTTGAGACCAGCCTGGCCAACTTGATAAAACCCTGTCTCTACTCAAAATATGAAAATTAGCTGGGCATGGTGGCGGGCACCTATAATCCCAGCTACTCAGGAGGCTGAGGCAGGAGAATCATTTGAACCCAGGAGACGGAAGTTGCAGTGAGCTGAGATCGCCCCATTGCACTCCAACCAGGGTGACAGGGCTAGACTCTCTCTCAAAAAAAAAAAAAGAAAGAAAGAAAGAACGGAAAAGTTGTAATAAAAACTTTCCCAGTAAAGAAAAACCCAGCCAGGCGTGGTGGCTCACGCCTGTAATCCAGCACTTTGGGAGGCTGAATCGGGCACATCACAAGGTCAGGAGTTCGAGACCAGCCTGGCCAACATGGTGATACCCCATCTCTACTAAAAATACAAAAAATTAGCCAGGTGTGGTGGCAAGCGCCTGTAATCCCAGCTACTCAGGAGGCTGAGGCAGAAGAACCCAAGAGGCGCAGGTTGCAGTGAGCCAAGACCACGCCATTGCACTCCAGCCTGGGTGACAAATAGAGACACCATCTCAAAAAAAAAAAAAAAAAAAAAACGAAAAGCCCAGGCCCCAATAGCTTCACTGCTGAATTTTACCAAACATTTGAAAAACTAATGCCAGTCCTACTCAGACTATTCCAAAAAATACAGAAGGGAATACTTCCAAACTTATTCTATGAGGTGAGTATTACCCTGATAACCAAAACTGACCAGACACATTTAACGTAAAAAACTATAGTCCAATACATATTCTCTGGTTAATATTGCTGCAAAAATCTTCAACAAAATACTAGCAGACCAAATTCAACAAGGCACTAAAAAGATCATTCATCGTGATCAAGAAGGATTTATCACTGGGATGCAAGTATGCGTCAACATATACAAATCATCACTGTGATACATCGTATCAACAGAATGAAGGACAAAAACTATATGATTATTTCAATTGATGCTGAAAAACCATTTGATAGAATTCAACAGCCCCTCAGAAAAAAAAAAAAAAAAAAAAACTCAAAAAACTGGGTATAGGCCGGGAGGATGGAGGCAGCAAACCACATTGCCATGTGTGTACCTATGCAACAATCCTGCATGATCTGCACATGTACCCCATAATCTAAAGTACAATTTAAAAAAAACTGGGTATAGGAGGAACATACCTCAACATGATAAAAGCCATGTATGCCAGGCACATAGGTAATATCATATTGAATGGAGGAAAACTGAAAACTTTTCCTCTAAGATCTGGAGCATGACAAGGATGCCATATTCACCACCATTATTCAACATACTACTGGAATTCCTAGCTGGAGCAATTAGACAAGAGAAAAATTTAAAGAGCATCCAAATTGGAAAGCAAGAAGTCAAAGTATCCTTGTTTGCTGATGATACAATCTTATACTTGGTAAAACCTAAAGACTTCACCAGGAAACTATTAGAACTGATTTAAAAATTTCGTAAAGTTGCAGGACACAAAATTAACATACAAAAATTTGTGGCATTTCTATATGACAACAGCGAACAATCTGAAAAAGAAATTTAAAAAGCAATCCTGGCTGGGCACAGTGGTTCAGGCCTGTAATCCTAGCACTTTGGGAGGCCAAGGCAGGTGGATCACCTGAGTTCAGGAATTTAAGACCAGACTGACCAACATGGTGAAACCACATCTCTACTAAAAATACAAAAAGTAGCCAGGCATAGTGGCATACCCCTGTAGTTCCAGCTACTCAGGAGGCTGAGGCAGGAGAATCACTTGAACCTGGGAGGTTGAGGTTGCAGTGAGCCAAAATCATGCCATCATTACACTCAAGCCTGGGTAACAAAGAGAGACTCCATCTCAAAAAAAAAAAAAAAAGTAATCCCCTTTACAATAGCCACACATAAAATTAAATACCTAGAAATTAACTGAAGCAAAGAAATGAAAGGTGTCTATAATAACTATAAAACACTGATGAAAGAAATTGACAAGGGCATAAAAAATGGAAAAATATCCCATGTTCCTGAATTGGAAGAATCAATATTGATAAAATGTGCATATTATCCAAAGCAATTTACAGATTCAATGCAATCTCTATCAAAATACCAATAACATTCTTCACAGAAATAGAAAAAACAATTCTAAAATTTATGTAGAACCACAAAAGATCCTGAATAGCCAAAGATATCCTAAGCAAAAGAATAAAACTGGAGGAATCACATTATCTGACTTCAAATTATACTTCACGGCTATAGTAACCAAAACAGCATGGTACTGGCATTAAAAACAGGCACATAGACCAATGGAACAGAATAGAGAACCCAGAGACATATCCACACACCTATGGTAAATTCATTTTTGACTAAGGTGTCAAGAACATACACTGAGGAACATACAGTCTCTTCAATAAATAATGATGGGAAAACTGGACATCCATGTGCAAAAGAATGAAACTAGACCGCTATCACCATATACAAAAAAATCAAATCAAAACTAACTGAATGGTTAAATTGAAGACCTCAAACTATGAAACTACTGCAAGAAAATATTGGGGAAAATCTCCAGGACATTGGTCTGGGCAAAGATTTCTTGAACAATACCCCACAAGCATAGACAACTAAAGCAAAAATGGACGAATGGAATCACATCAAGTTAAAAAGCTTCTAAACAGCAAAGGATACAATCAACAAAGTGAAGAGACAACCCACCAAAGGGGAGAAAATATTTGCAAACTATCCAGCTGACAAAGGATTAATAACCAGAAAATATAAAGTGCTCAATCAACTCTATAGGGAAAAGTCCAATAATCTGATCAAAAAATGGGCAAAAGATTTAAGTAGATATTTCTCAAAAGAAGACATACAAATAGCAAACAATCATATGAAAAGGTGTAACAATTGTTATTATTATTGTGAGGATGTGTATAAGTTGAAAAACCAGAACCCTCATAAATGTCTAGTAGAAATATAAAATGATGTAGCCACTTTGAAAACAATTTGGCCGTTCCTCAAAAAGTTAAACATAGAAGTACCATGTGACCTGGCAATTCCAGGAGAAATTAAAACATATCTCCACACAAAAATTTGTATACAATGTTCATAGCAGCATTGTTCATAAGAGTCAAAAAAGTGAAAACAACTCAATTGTCCATCAGCTGATGAGTGGATACACAATATGTGAGATATCTATGCAATGCAATATTGTTCAGCCATAAAAATGAATGAAGGGCTGTTACTTGGTACAGTGGATGAACCTTGAACACATTGTGTTGAGTGAAAGAATCCAGACACATACAAGAAAATACATGTTGTACGATTTCATTTATATTAAATGAGTAAGCAAATCCATGAAAACAGAAAGCAAATTAATGATTGCCTAGGACTGAGGAGAGGGAGGAAGAGCAGTGATTGCTGGTTAATATGACGTTTCTTATTGGGGTGATAAAAGTGTTCTGGAATTAGTGGTGGTGTTTGCACATACTGTGAATATACTAAAAACCACTGAATGCTTTAAAAGGGTAAATTTTACAGTATGTGTATTATATCTTAAATTTTTAAAGACACATAATGATATATCAATTGCAATAGGCCAAATAATGCTCGCCCTTCAAGATGTCTACATCCTAATCTCTGGAATCTGTGAATATGTTACCTTACATTGTAAAGAGGGTTTTCCAGGTGTGATTATATTTAAGGATCTTGAGCTGGAAAAGTTATCCTGGATTTTTTTGGATAGGCCTAATATATTCACCAGGGTCCTTTAAGATGGAGGGAGGAGTACCAGAATCAAAAGATGTGCCAACAGAAGCATAGGCTGCAGTGATGTTATTTGGAGGTGCATAAACCAGGAAATGTAGGTGGCCTCTGCAGGATGGAAAAGTCAAGGAAACAGTCTTCCCTAAAGCCTTCAGAAGGAATGCAGTACTGCCAACACCTTGATTTTAGCCCACTAAGACTCATTTTGTACTTCTTTTTAAATTCTTTTCCTAGGTAATTGGGATACGGGTGGTGTTTGGTTACATGAGTAAGTTCTTTAGCGGTGAGTCATGAGATTTTGGTGCACTCATCATCTGAGCAGTATATACTGCACCCTAGTTGTAGTCTTTTATCCCTGGCCCCCCACTCGCCTTTTCCCCCAAGTCCCCAAAATGCTTTGTATCATTCTTATGCCTACGTGTCCTCATAGCTTAGCTTCCATATATCAGTGCGAACTGATAGGTTGTGTGTTATTGTCATTCCATTCTAAGTATTTTTTAACTTCCATCTTGATTTCATTTTTGACTCAATGATCATTCAGGAGCACGTTGTTTGATGTTCATGTATTTGCATGGTTTTGAAGGGTTTTTTTCAAGTTCATTTCCAGTTTTATTCCACTGTGGTCTGAGAGAATGCTTAATATAATTTCAATTTTCTAAAATTTATTGAGGGTCATTTGGTGGCCTATTATATGTTCTATCTTGGAGAAAGTTCCATGCACTGTTGCATAGAATGTGTATTCTTCAGTTGTTGGATGAAATGTTCTGTATATATCTGTTAAGTCCATTTGTTCCAAGGTATAGTTTAAATCCATTGTTTCTTTGTGGACTTTCTGTCTTGATGACCTGTCTAGTGGTGTCAGTGGCATATTGAAGTCCCCCACTATTATTGTGTTGCTGTCTATCTCATTTCTTAGGACTATTAGTAATTGTTTTATAAATTTGGGAGCTTTAGTGTTAGGTGCATATATGTTCAGGATTGTGACATATTCCTGTTTGGTAACGCCTTTTACCATTATATAATGTCCCTTGTTATCTCTTTTAGCTGCTGTTGCTTTAAAGTTTTTGTTTGATATAGAAATAGGTACCCCTGGACTCCTGCAAGATGGCGGATTAGGAGCAGCTCAGGATTGCAGCTCCCAGTGAAAGTGCAGAGGGTGAGTGGACGCCGCATTTCCAGACGGATTTTTATTACCCCCAGACCAGGAGATTCCCAGGCGGAGCAGCCCCACGGG
>CAUYQU010085325.1:0-20279 GCA_963574635.1 Cheracebus regulus
CATTTATTAAACAGGGAATCCTTTCCCCATTGCTTGTTTTTGTCAGGTTTGTCAAAGATCAGATGGTTGTAGATGTGTGGCATTGCCTCTGAGGCCTCTGTTCTGTTCCATTGGTCTATGTCTCTGTTTTGGTACTAGTACAATGCTGTTTTGATTACTGCAGCTTTGTAGTATAGTTTGAAATCAGGTAGCATGATGTCTCTGGCTTTATTCTTTTTGCTTAGGATTGTCTTGGCTATGAGGGCTCACTTTTGGTTCCATATGAAGTTTAAGGTGATTTTTTTCAGTTCTGTGAAGAAGGTCGGTAGCTTGATAGGGAAAGCACTGAATCTATAAGTTACTTTGGGCAGTAATTTGCCTCTCTTAGTCTATTATTGGTGTATAGAAATGCTTTGATTTCTGCACATTGATTTTGTATCCTGAGACTTTGCTGAAGTTGCTTATTAGTTTCAGGAGATTTGGGGCTGAGATGATAAGGTCTTCTAAATATACAATATCATCTGCAAATAGAGACAATTTGACTTCCTTCTTTCCTAATTGAATACCCTTTATTTTTTTTTTCTTGCCTAATTGCTCTGGCTAGAATTTCCAATACTATATTGAATAGGAGTGGCGACAGAGGGTATCCTTGTCTAGTGTCAGATTTCAAAGGGAGTGCTTCCAGATTTTGCCCATTCAGTATAATATTGGCTGTTTGTTATAAATAGCTTTTATTATTTTGAGATATGTTCCTTCGATACCTAGTTTTTTGAGCATCCTTAGCATAAAGGCTGTTGAATTTTGTCAAAGGCCTTTTCTGCATCTATTGAGATAATTATGAGGTTTTTGTCTTTGGTTCTGTTTATGTGGTGGATTAAGTTGATTGACTTGCATATGTTGAACCAGTCTTGCATTCCGGGATGAAGCCTACTTGATCGTGATGGATAAGTTTTTTGATGTGCTGTTGCAATTGGTGTGCCAGTATTTTATTGAAGATTTTTGCATTGATGTTCATCATGGATATTGGCCTGAAGTTTTCTTTTTTTGTTGAGTCTCTGCTGGGTTTTGGTATCAGGTTGATGCTGGTCTCATAAAATGATTTGAGAAGTATTCCCTCTTTTTGTATTGTTTGGAATAGTTTCAGAAGGAATGATCCCAGCTCCTCTTTGTACATCTGGTAGAATTCAGCTGTGAACCCATCTGGACCTGGAATTTTTTGGTTGGTAGGCTATTAATTTCTGCCTCAACTTCAGCCGTTTTTATTAGTCTGTTCAAGGTTTCAACTTCTTCCTGGTTTAGGCTTGGTAGGGTGCAAGTGTCCAGGAATTCATCCATTTCTTCCAGGTTTACTGGTTTGTGTGCATATAGTTGTTTCTAGTAATCTCTGATAGTAGTTTGTATTTCTGTGGGATAGGTAGTGATATCCCCTTTTTTGTTTTTTATTGCTTCTATTTGATTCTTCTCTTTTTCTTTTTTGTTAACCTGGCTAGCAGTCTGTCTATTTTGTTGATCCTTTCAGAAAGCCAGCTCTTGGATTTAGTAATTTTTTGAAGGGTTTTTTGTGTCTCTATCTCCCTCAGTTCTGCTCTGATCTTAGTTATTTCTTGTCTTCTGCTAGCTGTTGAGGTTCTTTTTTTATCTTACTCCTCTAGCTCTTCCAATTTTGATGATAGGGTGTTGATTTTAGATCTTTCCTCACTTCTCTGGTGGGCATTTATTGCTATAAATTTCCCTCTAGATACTGCTTTAAATGTGTCCCAGAGATTCTGGTACATTATGTCTTCATTCTCGTTGGTTTCAAAGAAAATCTTTATTTCTGCCTTCATTTCATTGTTTATCCAGTCAACATTCAGGAGCAGGTTGTTCAGTTTCCATGAAGTTGGGCGGTTCTGAGTTAGTTTCTTAATTCTGAGTTCTAATTTGTTTGCCCTGTGGTCTGAGAGACTGTTTGTTATAATTTCTGTTTTGCATTTGCTGAGGAGTGATTTACTTCCAATTATGTGGTCAATTTTAGAGTAGGTGCAATGCGGTGCTGAGAAGAATGTATATTCTGTGGATTTGGGGTGAAGATTTCTGTAGATATCTATCAGGTCTGCTTGGTCGAGATCTGAGTTCAAGTCCTGGATATCCCTGCTAATTTTCTGTAGCATTGATCTGTCTAATATTGACAGTGGAGTGTTAAAGTCTCCCACTATTATTGTGTGGGAGTCTAAGTCTCTTTGTAGTCATTAAGAACTTGCTTTATGTACCTGGGTGCTCCTGTATTGGGTGTATATATATTTAGGATCATTAGCTCTTCTTGATGCATTAATCCTTTTACCATTATTTAATATCCTTCTTTGTCTCTTTTGTTGTTTGTTGGTTTAAATTGTATTTTATCAGAGACTAGGTTTGCAACTCCTGCTTTTTTTTTTTTTTTTTTGCTCTCCATTTGTTTGATAAATCTTCCTCCATCACTTTATTTTTAGCCTATGTGTGTCCTTGCACATGAGATGGGTTTCCTGAATACAGCACACCGATGGGTCTTGACTATTTATCCAATTTGCCAGTCTGTGTCTTTTGATAGGGGCATTCAGCCCATTTACATTTAAGGTTAATATTGTCATATGTGAATTTGATCCTGCCATTTTGAATCTAGCTGGATGATTTGCCTGTTAGTTGACACATTTCATTCATTGTGACAATGGTCTTTACCACTTGGTATGTTTTTGGAGTGGCTGATACTGGTTGTTCCTTTCCTTGTTTAGTGCTTCTTTCAGGAGCTCTTGTAAGGCAGGCCTGGTGGTGACGAAATCTCTCAGCAATTGCTTATTCATAAAGGATTTTGTTTCTCCTTCAGTTACAAAGCTTAATTTGGCTAGATATGAAATTCTAGGTTGAAAATTCCTTTCTTTAAGAATGTTGAATATTGGCCCCCACTCTCTTCTGACTTGTAGGGTTTCTGCAGAGGGATCCACTTTGAGTCTGATGGGCTTTTCTTTGTGGGTAACCTGATCTTTCTCTCTGGCTGTCCTTAGCATTTTTTCCTTCATTTCAACCCTGGTGAATCTAATGATTAAGTGCCTTGGGGTTGCTCTTGTTGAAGAATATTTTTGTGGTGTTCTCTGTATTTCCAGGACTTGAATGTTGACCTGCCTTGCTAGGTTGCGGAAGTTCTCCTGGATAATATCCTGAAGAGTGTTGTCCAGCTTGGATTCATTCTCTCTGTCACATTCTGGTACACCTATCAAACATAGATTAGGTCTTTTCACATAATTCCATATTTCTTGGATGTTCTGTTCATTTCTTGTCACTTTTTTTTCTCTAATCTTGCCTTCTTATTTTATTTCATTGGGTTGATCTTCAATCTCTGGTATCCTCTCTTCTGCTTGGTCTATTTGGCTATTGAAACTTGTGGAAGCTTTGTGTAGTTCTCGTGCTATGTTTTCCAGCTCCATCAAGTCGCTTATATTCTTCTCTAAGCCATTTATTCTAGTTAGCATCTCATCTAACCTTTTTTCTAGGTTCTTTGTTTCTTTGCATTGTGTTAGCACATGTTCTTTTAGCTCTGAGGAGTTTGTTATTACCCACCTTCTAAAGCCTATTTCTGTCTATTCATTAGATTCATTCTCCATCCATCTTTGATCCCTAGCTGATGAGGATTTGTGATCCCATGGAGAAGGAGAGGTATTCTGGTTTTTGCACTGGTTTTCATCCTTTTTGCACTGGTTTCTTCCCATCTTAGTGGCTTTATCTACCTGTAGTCTTTGTAGCTGGTGACTTTTGGATGGGATCTCTGAGTGGATGTCCTTTTTGTTGATATTGAAGATATTTCTTTTTGTTTCTTAGTTTTCCTTCTAATAGTCAGGCCCCTCTGCCGCAGGGCTGCTGGAGGTCCACTCTAGATCCTGCTTACCTGGGGATCACCCACAGGGCCTGCAGAACAGTAAGGGTTGCTGCTGGTTTCTTCTTCTGTTATCTTTGTCCCAGAAGGGTACCCATCTTAAGTCAGCCTGAGCTCTCCTTTATGAGGAGTCTCTTTGGGTATATGGGGGTGGGGGAGCTGTTTGAGGAGATAGTCTGTCCTTTATAGGAGCTCAAGTGTTGTGCTGGGAGCTCCCTTGTTCCATGCAGAGCTGCTGGCAGGTACCTTTAAGTCTGCTGCAGCTAAACTCATAACTGCCTCTTTTGTCAGGTGCTCTGACCCAGGAAGGTCGATTTTATTTATAAGTTCCTGATGTGCTGCTGTCTTTTTTCATAGATGTCCTGCCCCACACGGAGTAGTCTAGTCACAGTCTGCTAGCAGAGTTGTTGCTGAGCCCAGCTGCTGTGTGAACTACCTCGTTATTGGCAGACTGCCTCAGTAGTGGTGGACGCCCTTCCCCCACTGAGCTGGACTGTCCCTGGTCCAGCTGCACTTGCTGTGAAACTCTCAATCCAGAGCATTTCAGATTGCTTGGTTTGTGGGGGTGGTACCCACCAAGCCAGATCACCTGGCTCCCTGTCTCAGCCCCCTCCCTTTCAGAGTAATGGGTGGCTCTCTTTCCCAGGGGTTCCAAGCACCAGTCGAAATGGCTGCCCAGATTTGTCTGAGTTTCTGTGTGCCAACCCATGACACCAACCATGCTGAAAACTCGTGGCACTTTTTGGCTCAGGAATCTCCTGGTCTGTGGACAGTGAAAACTTGTTTGGAAATGTGGTGAGCACGCACCCTCTGTGTTGTTCTGGCTGGGAACTGTACTCTGGAGCTGTTCTATTCAGCCATCTTGGATCCTCCCATCCACAGGCATATTTTAGGGTAAAAAAAAGCATAGGAATTTATAAACAATGGTGATAAATTTATTTTTAATGGTGTTTATGAAACATTCTTTCATTTCTTTAATATATTTCACATATATATATGAAGTTATATTTTTCATAATATAAATTATAAATTATTATAAGGGAAACTTCAGGTGTTGCATTCATAAATAATATTAACAAAACTCAAAATATTGAGAGACCTAGAGACAAATGTCATTGATCTATTGCTGAAAAAGCAAGAGGAATTCTATGTGTGCTGAATTTGGAATAAAGCATCTAATGTAACAAAGACTTGTGTATCATTTGAGATCAGTGGGAAAAACTCACAACACAACAGGAGGGGAACTGTGGAGGATAATGGAGTATTGGGCATGCCATTACAGATGAGAAAAGAATCTCAAGTGATCATGAAAGGAGTCATGCATTTGAATCATACTAATCTCTATATTCAACACATCTGATATTAATGTGTTCTAAATTATTGCCAATTTTCTCCTCAAATATCATAAACCTCTTCTGCTGAGTGTTTAAAATAGAAAACAGGTCAATGTACTTATTCCCATGTGTACTCTATTTTTATAATTCTTAATATTGTGTATAAGAAAAATGTTCATTGTCAAAGACATTATCCTGATAACATAAAATACTAAATTTACTTAAATGTACCTTTAAGTATATATATATTTATATATATATACTTTAAGCATATATATATATATAAATGTACCTTTAAGTATATATATGTATATTTATATATACATATATATATTTATATATTATTTATATATACAAATGTAATTAATATATATATTAATATATATATACATATACCTTTAAGTATATATATATATATGTATATGTATATATATATTAATCTAACATTTAAATTGGAGAGAAATGTACACCTAATCATTAGTTATACATAGGCCACACAGTAATGACTTTCAGCTCTGCATAGTATCTCATTCTATATACTTAATTTTGCAATCACTTTTTTTGTTAAATTGATGGCATTCACAGTTACGAGTTGAAGAATATGCTTAGTAACTTTTTCAAGGGATCATTATCTAATGTCTCTCTTATTTTATTACCAGTGCATATAAAATTACTATTTTAATTTTATTATGGTCTGATTCCTTTTTTAAAAATCTAAGAAGTTAAACTGAAAGTAGAAAAAAATAAGCTTTAGCTTCATTCACTCCAGGTGTACATTTGCAAAATGAGAAGGCTGGTAGAGTCTGCTCAGCAGCTCCAGGCTTGCTCTCTTTCATTGAGAAAATGAGATTCTTTAAGGCCTCAAAATTTAGAATGCTAAACCTTGAACTTTCTACAATTTAAAAAAGTATAGCATAAATATGATATATATTGTCATACTAATGATATTATAAACAGAACACTATATATAACTCCTTCTGTCCACACCCCAGAAAAAAAAAAATCCCCAGAATATAGAAGGTTAAAAGAATCAAAAATGTATATAACGAGCCCTACACTTAGATTTGTCAAACACCGTGACAGAAATTCACTGGTAGCTGCTGGAAAAGAAGCAATGAAAAAAAATCAAACAAAAGATATCAATCAGTCTTCTTCAGTTATTCAGAATTCATGACACGTGAACTTAAATAAATTTGGGAAAAATCAAGAAAACATCAAGATTAATATGAGTGCTATGCGTTTACCATTGTGGCCAAACAATTTAGTTATGCATTACTTCTTAATTTTCATTTCTTGTTTTAGTATCATGTTTCTTTGTTTAATGTCATTATCTGGTTGTTTATAAATGGAGAAAAGACTAATATTTGATAAAGAAAATGAGTAAAGTTTTTTGATGTGGAGTTATTTGACTTGTATTAAATATGATCATAAATCAGTCAACAAAGAGAGCCACGATTTATTGGTGATCTCTCTGATATCCCTACTGTCAACCCAAAGAGTCAAACTTCCTTAAATATTTGAAGAGATTTATTCTGAGCCAAGTATGTATGACCAGTGGCCCATGACGCAGCCCCAGGGGATCCTGAGAACATGTGCTCAAAGTGGTTCGGCTACATCCTGGTTTAATATATTTTAGGGAGGCATAGGACACCCATCAATACATGTAAGATATACATTGTTTTGGTCGAGAAAGGCAGGACAACTGGAAGCAGGGGCTTCTAGATCATAAGCCCATTCAAAGATTTTCTGATGGGCAGTTGGTTGAAAGAATTATCTAAAGGCTTGGAATGTCTGAATTAAAGTAAGAGACTGGAGATTCAGGAGATTGGTCAGAGAGGTGGAAGAAACTATAGGGAAAGGAGCAGGCCTTCGGAAAGGGATCTTTGGGAGAGAATAGCTGAAGGCAGCTGATCTCTAACCCTGAGGCAGAGGGAAAGGAGAAGGTACAAGGGAGTGTATGGGAATTTATCTTAAACAGGCTTGTTTACTTATGTTGACTAGGAACTGACCTTTGGTCATCCACGCATGTGACTTTTCCCTGAAAGGGGAACAATAAATGTCAGTTACCTACAGGTTGTGTTTACTGCAGGTTTTTGGCATTGCGCCTGCACTGAATAAAAAGCAAGCAGCTCCAACTTCTTGGGACTGCCTTTCTGGCCACTAGAGCCAGGCAGTCACCTAGCTGCTCTTACACTGTATACCTGTGTCTGAGTACTCATTTCATCCATCGGTAGTCCAGAGTCTGCGGGACGGACCCTGCATGGAGAGCAAGCTTTCATCATGCTGCTGAAGTCTCCAGGTAACAGGCTTCAGAGTGGATAGACTGTAAATGTTTGCAATCACACTTAAAGAGACCGTTCTACCAGTCTTATCATCTCTGTGTTGATGTTAATGCTGGTTACCTGTTCCTGAATTCCAAAAAAAAGGTGGGTATATAAGGAGGCATGCCCAACACCCCCCTTCCCGCCATGTCTTAAACTTGTTAACTTTGACCAAAACAAATTAATTTATCCAAACAAATTAACTTTGGAATGTCAGCTGGGGGGCTTAGAATATGGTTTTTCTGTTGACACAACACTTTATTTTGTCATGCAGGAACACTGAGAAGTTAAAAATAATTAAACAGTGGCCTTTAGAAAGATGAAAGCATGTAGCTGAACACCTGGGAATCTCTTGAATGTGTTCATATAATCATGGTGTTGTAGAGGCTTTTACTAGGTCTGATTGTTCTTTCAAGTCATGCAGGTGATTCTGCTGCTGTCTGGGCAAAAAGCTTTAAGTTTTCAGGCAATTTCCTTAAAAAAAAACACTTTATCCCTCTTTCTGTGTTTTCCCAATTATGCTCCAGCTGAAGGTCACAGGCAGACAGAGCCCTTGATTATGATCCTGAGGAAAATGAACCTCTCAGGCATGTCCCGATTTTCTTTGATGGAAGTTCAGAATAAGAATTAATTAGAGGGTTAATATTAGTTGTCAGTAAATGGAATCACACCTCACCCCAGCTCTCCCACAATGAACCTGGCAGGCAGCTAACATTTGAATGGTCTCCTACATAAGGAAAAGGGAACCAACACAGTGGTTGTTGGCATTAATTAGATAAGAATATGGATGTCCAACCTAGCCACATTTCTCAACCTCTTTTTCATTTGTGTTTACCTGTGATAAACTTCTATCCAGTGAACTGTGAGCCAAAGCATATGGGTAACATCTCAACCTGGGCAAAATTTAAATCTGTGAAGTGTTCATCCTTTTACATTTTGGGATCTTTTATTAGAACAAATTAATAATCTGTAACTATTGTAGCATTCTTCCATTTTCTAAATGAAAATTTTTATGAGGTTTATTATATTTTTGCTCTGCCATTATGTAAGGTAGATTTGTTTGCTTTATTTTTTATTTGTTATATTTGTTTATTTATTTATTTATTGGAGACAGAGTCTTACGCTGTTGCTCAGGCTGGAGTGCATTGGTGTGATCTCTGCTCACCTCCATCTCCCAAGTTCAAATGATTATTCTACCTCAGCCCCCCAACATAATCACATCCAGTGAAACCAACAAAGAAAGTGGGTGATTTCTGCATTTCCAACTGAGGTACCCAGTTCATCTGACTGGGACTGGTTAGATAGTGGGTGCAGGCCATGGAGGGCAAGCAGAAGCAGGGTAGGGTGTCACCTCACCCAGGAAGTGCAAGGGGCCAAGGAACTTCCTCCCCTGCCCAAGGAGTGCCATGAGGGACTGTGCTATCTAGCCCAGATACTATGCTTTGCCAATGGTTTTTGTAACCCGTGGACCAGGAGATTCCCTCATGTGCCTACACCAACAGGGGCCTGGGTTTCAAGCACAAATGTAGGTGGCTGTTTGTGTAGACACTGAGCTAGCTGCAGGAGGTCCCCCTGCCAACCCTGTACAGCAGTGGCACCTAAAACCCCAGCAAGACAGAACTATTCATTCCCCTAGAAAGGGGGATGAAGTCAGGTAGCCAAGTTGTCTCACTCAGTGGGTCCTAATCCCATGGAGCCCAGCAAGCTAAGAACCACAGGCTTGAAATTTTCACTGCTAACACTGAAGTCAACTGAGCTTGGTAAGGGGAAGGACATCTACCATTACCATTCAGAACATAGGCATGGGCGAAAACTTCATGACTAAAAACACCATAAGCAATTGCAACAAAAGCTAAAATTGGCAAATAGGATCGAACTAAACTAAAGAGCTTCTGCACAGCGAAACAAACTATCATCAGAGTGAATAAGCAACCTAGAGAATGGGAGAATATTTTTCCAATCTATCCATCTGACAAAGGCTAATATCCAGAATCTACAAGGAACTTAAACAAATTTACAAGAAAACAAAAAAGCAAAAAACAACTCCATCAAAAAGTGGGTGATGGATATGAACAGACACTTCTCAAAAGAAGACATTTCTGCAGCCAACAAACATATGAAAAATACCTCATCATCACTGGTCATTAGAGAAGCACAAATCAAAACCATAATGAGATACCAACTCATGCCAGTTAGAATAATGATCATTAAAAAGTTATTACTCTACCTCACTTTAAACTATACTACAAAGCTACAGTAATCAAAACAGCATGGTACTCATACCAAAACAGAGATATAGACCAATGGTCAAAAAAATCTGGAGACAACAGATGCTGGAGATGATGTGGAGAAATAGGAACACTTTTACACTGTTGGTGGGAGTGTAAATTAGTTCAACCACTATGGAAGATAGTGTGGCGATTCCTCAAGGACCAAGAAATAAATTCCATTTGACCCAGCAATCCCATTACTGGCTATATATCCAAAGGATTATAAATGATTTTATTATAAAGACACATTGACACATATGTTAATTGCACCACTGTTTATAGCAGCAAAGACCTGGAACCAACCCAAATGCCCATCAATGATAGACTGGATAAGGAAAATGTGGCACATATACACCATGGAATACTATGCAGCCATAAAAAGTGATGAGTTCATGTCTTTGTAGGGACATGGATGAATCTGGAAATCATCTTTCTCAGCAAACTGACACAAGAACAGAAAATCAAACACCTCATGTTCTCACTCATAGGTGGCTGTTGAATAATTAGAACACACAGACAAAGGGAGGGGAGCATCACACACTGGGGGCTGTTGGTGGGGAACAGCGGAGGGACAATGTGGGGTAGGGAGGTTGGGGAGGGATAACATGGGGAGAAATGCCAGATATAGGTGACAGGTGGATGGAGGCAGCAAACCACATTGCCATCTATGTACCTATGCAACAATCCTGCATGATCTGCACATGTACCCCAGAACCTAAAATGCAATTATATATATATATATATATATATATATATATATATATATATATATGTCAGGAAACAACAGATGCTGAAGAGGATGTGGAGAAATAGGAACGCTTTTACACTATTGATGAGAGTGTAAATTAGTTCGACCCTTGTGGAAGACAGCATGGTGATTTCTCAGGGATATGCAACCAGAAATACCATTTGACCCAGCAGTCTCATTACAGGGTATATACCCAAAGGATTATATTCTGTTATGAAGACACATGCACAGATATATTTATTGCAGGACTATTTACAATAGTAAAGACTTGAAACCCACCCAAATGCCCATCAATGATAGACTGCATAAAGAAAATGTGGCACATATACATCATGGAATACTAGGCAGCCATAAAAAATAATGAGTTAATGTCCTTTGCAGGGGCATGAATGAAGCTGGAAACCATCATTCTCAACAAACTAACACAGGAACAGGAAATCAAACACCACACGTTCTCACTCATAAGTGGGAGCTGAACAATGAGAACACATGGGCACAGGGAGGGAAACATCATACACCAGGGCCTGTCAGGGGTTGGGGGGCAAGGGGAGGGAGAGCATTAGGAAAAGTACCTAATGCATGCAGGGCTTAAAACCTAGATGACGGGTTGATGGGTGCAGCAAACCACCATGGCACATGTGTACCCATGTAACAAACCTGCAGGGTCTGCACATGTGTCCTGGAACTTGAAGTATAATTAAAAATTAATGAAATCAGAGAATATTTAATGCTAATGCATAGCAACACTATATCTTTTCTAAAAACAATTGTACATAAATAAATATACTTAAACCAGCAGCACAATGTAATAATTCAACCATAGTTTCAGAACATTTCTAAGTGAATAAAGATACAATATTCATATGCTGGTTAAAAATAAGAATACTATTTTAAAAATAATCTGTATAGTCTCAAATGATTATTAGAACAACATATAAAAAAGGGTTTGTATGGCCAGATCTTTAGTTGACAAAAAAAATTGAATAACAATGACAAATGAAAATAGGAATTAAAATAGGACATTTTAATTGTAGAATTTCATGAATAAAAAAGTGAAAATATGGCCAGGCACAGTGACTCATGCCTATAATCCCAACACTTTGGGAGGCCGAGGTGGGCGGATCACCTGAGGTCAGGAGTTTGAGACTAGCCTGACCAACATGGAGAACCTCTGTCTCTACTGAAAATACAAAATTAGCCAGGTGTGGTGGTGCATGGCTGTATTCGTGCTTACTCAGGAGGCTGAGGGAGGAGAAACACTAGAACCCGGGCACCAGAGGTTGTGATGAGCAGAGATCACACCAGTGCACTCCAGCCTGGGCAACAAAAGCAAAACTCCGTCTCAAACAACAAAAAAAGTGGAAATACTGTTATACCTCAAAACATTTATATTAATAATGGAAATAAACTACTAAAGAAGTTTATAGAGCCACTGCTGATATAATAACTTCAAAGAAAGCTTTAACATTCATTATTATTGCATTTAAACAAATAGTTGAGTGCTTACAACATAACAATTCTAGATAAGCAACATATACCTGGATCAAAAACTACAACATCATGTGTCTGACTAAAACAAGCAAAAAATTTTCTATTTCTTTTTAGCATTATATCCATTAAGAGAAACAAATTAAAAGCGAAGATATCTGCATTTCACAGACTTTGTATTAAATGAGTATAGGAATAAAAGAACCAATAGACCTCACCTATGACTTTATTAAAGATGAGTGTAAATTTTCTTAATATAAAAAATAGATACATATTATGACTTTTTCTGTAGTCACATCTATAAGTACACACAAAAAATCAATTTTTATTAAATACATTATTTTAATATGTTGTTTGTAAGAGGCCACAGGTAAGCATTTTATGAAATTGTCATGGAGAAAACCGGGCTCAAACTAGCTCTTTGATGCATTTGCTATGGGAACTTAGCCATATTATTAGCTTTTGTGAGACTCAGCTGTTTGTTTTCTTTCTTTTTTTCCTTCTTTTTGAGATAGAATCTCGCTCTGTCACCCAGGTTGGAGTGCTGTGGCTGCAATCTTGGCTCACTGCAACCTCTGCCTCCCAGGTTCAAGCAATTCTCCTGCCTCAGCCTCCCAAGTAGCTGGGACTACAGGCACGCACCACCACGCCTGGCTAATTTTTTGTATTTTTAGTAGAGATGGGGAATCACCTTGTGATCTGCCGGCCTTGACCTCCCAAAGTGCTGGGATTATAGGTGTGAGCCACTGTGCCCAACCTGTTTACATTATTTAATGTAAAAAGTATGGAAAAAGTCTATAACTTGTAGCATTTGTGTAAAATCCTTATTATCTGCTGAGCACTATGCTGTTAGGGCAATAGAAAGGTAACAAAGACGATTCTTCTTTAAATAGTATTATACCCCAGGGGGAGAGATGGACAAATATGTCAATGACCACGAGAAAGTGTAATGTGTGCAGGATGTTAAAAGTCCAAAGCATTCTATGTGTTTAGGAAGAGAGAGAGAAGATCTGCCATCAGTTGAAGCCAAGGGGGCTCCTTATAGGAAATAATGCGTACACTGTGCCTTGAAAGATGGACTGGAGTTAGCTGGATGACAGGGAGATGTTTGTTTCAGGGAAGAGCACGTGCAATGCCGCAGAGGCATAAGATGACAGATAGAGATTGGTGATAAATGAGGCAAAGCAGCAGGCACCAGCCAATTATAAAGGCTTCAAGTTCTAAACTAAGCATTTTAAAATGATAACAATGTACTGCTATTGAAATATTTAAAGCACATTTGCATTTTAGAAAATTTATTTTGGTTACGTGTGGAGGATGGGTGAATGTTCTTGAAAACAAGAGCAAGAAGTGCAATTGAGAGTCAAATTTGGATATTTAGGCAGAAATAGTGAATGGAATAAAACAACTAGAGGCAGTGGAAAAGGAGAGAAGATGAAGCTGCAAAATTTAACAAGACGGGAAATGAACAAGAACAGATGGATGATCAGGTGTATGACTGAGAGGGCTGGAAAAGGATTCCTAAATCTCTGGGCTGGCCAACTGTAGAAGTAGGGAAATTCATGAACAAAGCAGGAAAAGAGGACATTTCAGAGGCAGATCATCTTCAGGTCTATACCTACTTAGTTTAATTTTTAACTGAGAAAACTCAGTATAGATACCAGAAGGGCTTTGGCTCAAAGGATAGACCAGAATTTGATTTGGAGTTATTGAGAGTTTTGGTATGTGTTAATCAAAAAATTATTAAGATGAGGTCATTCAGGAAGAACATATAAGTCAGCTAGAGTATAATTATTGAACATTTCAAAATGAATAAAGATATAATATTTATATGCATGTTAAAAAATAAGAATACTGTCTAAAAAATAATGTGTAGGCTCAACTGATTATCAAAGAAAGAAGAGCTCTGGGAGCAGTGACGGATAAGAGACGAACAGAAAGCCTCCACAGATATTTTTGTGATGACTAATTTAAAAAATCTTGATTTATATTGTAGTAAATGTTAAAATGTTGATCATTTGTCATATGTATAATTTGGCATATGTAATTATATATAATAAAATATAAAACATAATAAACACATAATATAATATATGAAAAATTGTGTTCAATATTTAAGGAGGTATATATATGATATGTGTACTCATATATGTGTGTACATGTATATATATCTAGGTTTAGCTATAGATATAAATAATTACTAGATTCCTGCAGCTCTAGAGTATAGGGTAAATCTAAAAGAAACAGCCTGGCCAGGCATGGTGGCTTATGCCTGTAATCCCAGCACTTTGGGAGGCTGAGGAGGGCAGATCACCTAAGGTCAGGAGTTTGAGGCCAGCCTGGCCAACATGGAAAAACCCCATCTCTACTAAAAATACAAAAATTAGGCAGGCACGGTGGCAGGCACCTGTAATCCCACCTACTAGGGAGGCTTAGGCAGGAGAATTGCTTGAACCCAGGAGGTGGAAGTTGCAGAGAGCTGAGATAGCACCATTGCACCCCAGCCTCAGAAACAAGAGCAAAATTCCATCTCAAAAAAGAAAGAAAGAAAGAAAGAAAGAAAGAAAGAAAGAAACAGCCTTCTTGAATGATTATAAAATAAATAAAATATATATATATTTGAAATGTTTCCATTTTCATAATAAAATGTGGGAAAATAATTTAATAGCAAATCTAAATTACACCATTTTGTTCCATTAACTTTCTTTTCTTCTTCTTTTTTTTAACCTTTACTACTGTAATCTTTAAATTGGTTTGAGGAATTTTTTCCTCATGTGGAATCCTACATATCTCCACTGCATTTCACCCACCTCAGTCATCTTGGAAACATTTATTGGCATAAAAATTCAATTGATCAAAACAAGTGTCAGCCAGATCTGAGCTCATTTTGTAGAAGATAAAAGAAACATCTGGCAAAAATAGAAGTTAATATTGTATTCTTATAATACTTTGTATGTGGCTTATTTAAAAAAATTGAAATAGTCTCCTAGAATCTATAATATATCATGATGACTTTTCATTACATTGCAGAATGAATAGAATAAAAGAAATTGTATTATTATATAAGTGCGTTTTATGTGTCCTGAATGAAGATTTACTGCATGATAAACAACAGATCATTGTTTTATGATCTAATAGCCATAGACATCTGAGCACACAGCTTCAATAAATGTGTGATGAAGCCAGGCCGCCTGAAGTCTTCAATTAAGGAAAAAAAAAACCACAGCCTTCAGGTCATTTGAGGAGAATAGAAAACTGCATTGCAATTAAGGTTTCCACTGGGAGAAATAGCTCAATCTAATTCCATTTATAAATAACAAAAGGAACAATGATAGGAATTTATCATCAGCCATTGCCAAGAAAATACACTGAAAAAGATAACCAGAAAGATTAAACACAGACTAGGTTTGTGTGCTAGGTGGGGTTCCTAAACCAAAACGAAGTTTGGCAGATTTAGGGGGACATTCAAATCTGCTTATGATTTCATTTTCACTTTAAAAAATCAAAACTTTAAAAAATGTTCCGTATATTTATTGATAAATTAAAACATGTATATTTGGCTGGGCGCAGTGGCTCACGCATGTAATTTCAGCACTTCGGGAAGCCAAGGTGGGCGGAGCACTAGGTCAAGAGATACAGACTATCCTGGCCAACATGGGGAAACTCTGTATCAACTAATAACACAAAAATTAGCCTGGAATGTGGTGCATGCCTGTAATCCCTGAGGCAGGAGAATTGCTTGAACTTGGGATGTGCAGATTACAGTGAACCAAGATCACACCCCTGCACTCCAGCTTGTCAACAGAACAAGACTTCGTCTCAAAAAAAAAAAAAAGTGTATATTTAAGGTGCACAATGAGATGTTTTGTTATATGTATATATTTTTAAATGATTACCACAATCAAACTAACATATACGTTACATCACCTATTTTTCGGTTGTATGTGGGGTGAGAAGAGTTTTTTACTATCTCTGAAAATTTCGAGTACGTAATATGTTATTATTAGCTATAGTCCCCTGGCTGTATATAAGGTCTCCACACTTATTTATCTTATACCACAAACCTTTTGAACAATATCTCCCTTTCTCTCCACCCTCTCCATTCACTGGTAACTAACCATCATTTTAGTTTCTGCTTCTATGATTTCAACTTTTCCCAATTCTACATATAAGTAAAATCATGCAGTATTTGGCTGTGTCTGGCTTATTTCACTTAACACAATGTCTTCCAGCTTCATCAATGTTACCACAAATGGCAGGATTTCCTTCATTTTTCAAGGCTGAATGATATTTCATTGTATATACATGGTACAATCTCTCTATGCGTCCATCCATAAACAGAAACTTAGGTTGTTTTCATATTGTGGTTACTATGAATAATGCTGCAAGGACAGTTTTGGGGGGTCATTATTTAATTTCCTTTGCATATACACCCAAAAGCAGGTTTACTGGACATATGCTATTCTATTTTTACTTTTATGACAAACATCCATATTTTTTCTACAATGGCTGTACCCACTCACATTCCCACCAACAGTGCGTCAGGGTTCTGTTTTTATCACATCCTATATCGCGCCCAGCCAAATATACGCATTGGTTATCTTTTGATTTTTTGAGAACAGCCATAACAGGTGATCAGTGACGTTAAGCATCTGTCATATACCTGTGTCACCTTTTTATGTCTCTTTGGGAAACTGTCAATTTGGGTCATTTGCCCATTTAAAAAATCAGGTTATTGGATCTTTTGCTATTAAGTTGTAGGATTGGCTTGTATGTTTCCAATATTAACCTCTTATCACATGGATATGTGGTTTGTTCATATTTTCTCCCATTCCGTAGGTTGCTTTTTCATTTTCTTAATGATTTCTTTGGCTGTGCAGAATTTTTTAGCTTGATGTATTCCCTCATGTTTATTTTTGTTTTTGCTGCTGGCACTTTTGGTGATGTGCCCCAAAAATCATTGCAAAGATCCATTTCAAGGACCTTTCCTCCAATATTTTCTTCTAGGAGTTTTACAGTTTCCAGTCTTGTGTTTAAGCATTTCATCGATTTTCTGTTGATATTTATGTTTAAGATAAGAGTCCAATTTCATTCTTTTGTATGTGGATTTCTGTTTTTCCCAACACCATTTGTTGAAGAGACTATTCTTTCCCCATTGTGTATTCTTGTCACCATTGTAGAAAATGAGTTGACTGTATATGTGTGGGTTGATTTATGAACCCTATTCTGTTCCATTGTTCTATGCGTGTTTTTATGTCAGTGCCATGCTATTTTGATTGCTACAGCTTTATAATATAATTGGAAATCAGGAAGCATAATGCCTCCACCATTATTCTTCTTGCTCAAGATTGCATTAACTATTTGGGGTATTTTATGGTTCCACACAACTTTTAAGCCATTTCTTCTATTTCTGCTAAATAACTCATTAATGCTTATTAATTCCTTTGATTAAGCAAAGATTTTAAGAAATTTCACAGTTACTTCTAGCATCATTATGCATTTCCTATGAGAAAGCAATATATTTAGTCTTATCAATTTTGCATTCCAAGATTCTTCTCCACTATTTTCTTATTATTTACACTTTTTAAATGTTTAAAGAATGTACAATCTTTAATCACAGTCTGCCTTACACCATAAACACCTTTTTACATGTAGTGTATTAAAACATACAACACATTTCTACCACCCTACAAGTTCTACCTTCCATTGTTTTAGGTAATACTGATACAAGTTTTACTGTTACGATACAAGTTTTACTGTTACATATGTTATAGACACATAATACATTGTTACTAATTTTGCTATAACAATTAACTTTTAGAAATATTAGACATTTTAAAAATAAATCCATCTCTACGTTGATATTTACCATTTTCAGCCCCATTGCTTGTGTAGATAGATTCAAGTTTTCTAATGTCATATTCCTTCTTCCTAAAGAACTTTTATTAATATTTTTGTAATGCTGGTCTTCTGGTCTCCTTGTTTTCCTTCTCTGAAAAGGTGGTTTTTCTTCTTCCATCTTTGAAGATAGGAAGAAAAAAATAAGAAAAACTAAATATAGACTCTGGGTGGGTAATTTTTTTCTTTCAACATTAAATGTTTCAGTCCACTGTCCTCTTGCCATGAAGGCTGTTGTAATTTTTTTAACTTTTATTTTAAGTTCAGGGGTACATGTGTAGGTTTGTTATATAGGTAAATTCATGTCACAGGGTTTGTTGTACAGATTACTTCACCAAGGAATTAAGCCTAGTACTCAGTTATTTTGTCTGATTCTCTCCGTTCTCCCATCCTCTACCCCGAGATAGGCCTCAGTGTCTGTTGTTTCCTTCTATGTGTTCATGGGTTTTCATCATTTAGCTCCCACTTGTAAGTGATAGCATGTATCTATCACATTTTCTTTACCCAGTTTACCATGGATGGGCCTTTAGGTTGATTGCATGCCTTTGATATTGTGAATATTGCTGCAATGCACAGATGCATTCTGGTGTCTTTGTGATAGAACAATTTATATTCCTTTTGCTATGTATCTAGTACTGGGACTGATGGTTCTAAGGGTAGATCTGTTTTTAGCTCTTTGAAGAATTGCCACATGGCTTTGCCCAAAAGTTGAACTTACTTATGCTCCCATTAATAGTGTATAAATGTTCCTTTTTCTCCACAATCTTACCAATAACTTATTTTTTGGGGATTTTAATAATAGCTATCCTGACTAATGTGAGATGACATCTCATTGTGGTTTTGATTTTCATTTCTCTAATGAGCAGTGATGTTGAGCGTTTGTTCATGTGCTTGTTGTCTGCCTGTACATCTTCTTTTTATCTATGTTCCTCCGTATATAATGTGCCTTTTGTCACTGGCTACTTTTAAGGTTTTCTTTCTCCCTCTGCCTTTTGGTTTTGAACATTTTGAATATGCTGTGTCTAGGAGTTTTTAATTTATTCCTTTGCTATTTAAAAAATAATTTGCTTGATGTTCTCTGATCTTCATTAAATTATGGTTTCATGTGTCTCTCATTATTTTCATATGAATCTCAATTATTATTTCTTCAGATATTTCTTCTGCCTCATTATCTTTCTATTCCTTCTGGGATTTAGATACATATATGTTGGGTCATCTGATATTGACCATTGCCAATATATTCTATTATTTCTTTTATATTTTATTTTCTCTTTATGTTTTAGTTTGAATAGTGTCTATTGACATCACCTCAATGACACATATTTTTCAAACTTCATCAAACTTTCTTCATGTTCACTGATTTTTTTCCTCAGCTGCATTGAGCATTTGCTGAGTCGACTGAAATATTTTCATCTTTCTTACCATGATTGTCATGATTTTTCTTTTTTACATTTTCATTTTACCTTCTGTCTTTGTTTTACTCTCTCTGCTGAAATTTTCCATCTGTTCTTGCATTTTTTTTTCACTAATGCTTTTAACAAAATAACCATACATAATTCAAATTTACTGTTTGGTAGTTCCAAAATCATGATCATATGTACCTCTGGTTCTATTGGTTGCTTTGTCTCCTGCTAGTAAATTACTGTTCTGAAGTCTTCTTATGTCTTTTCTTTTTGGCTGTCATTACACAGTGAAAACAACACTGTATGCAAGGAGGTAGACAAGAAGGTAAATAATATTTGTGCCTTGAGATGGGCATTATTTTTCTCCGCAGGCATTTAGTGGGAGTTATTCTAAACTAGCGTTGGGCTGGGTTAGGGTTTTATTGTTGCTATTACCATTTACCTTTTGCTTAGGGTTTGAGGTTAGATCAACAGATTTTTTTTTTCAATGTTCTTTATCTATCTTCTGCTTTTGGCTTTGTCTCTGAACCTGTGCATTTGAGAGGGTCTCTTGCCATGTTCTTGTTATCCCGTTAGTGTTAGACTGTTGTCCTCTATTACTAGATCTCTGCTAACCTAGTTGAAGGGTGAAGCATAGGAGTACACAGTCTATTGTCCTGTTTCAGTCTCAATCTTAGGTAAGACCTGTATCTAGGGTTTTGAGAGTCTGGTTTTCTCAGCGATCTTGTCCTTCCTCTAGCATAGAAGGAGCTGATGTTCTAGATTAAGTGTGATTTCCTGTACTTCCTCCAAGGCTTTTTCTCTTCCCTCTTTCCACATATAATAAAACTTCATTAGTGTCCTTTGAAGGTACATGACAAAGTTTGCTGCCCTTTCCTCATGAAAACAACCATAATGCACAAAGTAATTTATAATTCAATGCTATCCCCATCAAGCTGCCATTGACTTTCTTCAC
>CAUYQU010085326.1:0-24520 GCA_963574635.1 Cheracebus regulus
TCCGATTACCATGGCGTCTAAATGATTAAATCATAAGGACTCTCTGACATTAGAAAGCATTTTTTTTTTTTTATTGAACTGTTTTTATTTTTTTTGTTTTTTTTTTTAAAATTTTTTTTTTTTATTAATTTATAAACACCGGTTAAAAAATGTTAAAACCACAAAAAAAAAAAAAAAAAAAAAAAAAAAAAAAAAAAAAAAAAAAAATACAGTACAATACAAAAAAAAAAGGGCTTTCTAATGTCAGAGAGTCCTTATGATTTAATCATTTAGACGCCATGGTAATCGGAATTATTTGGAACTGATAGAACCCTGATTAAACAGAAGGGGAAATTTTGGTGTTGTTTTTGTTTGTTTGTCTCCTGACAGTCCATGGAAGTGCTGAGGACAGGACAGCCATGCAGGAGACACAGTTTGATAAAACACAGAACAGGATGCTAAGGAAACTACTCCAGCTTTTGCTGCTCCCTCTGAGCTCTGGAATAACTCTCGTAGCCAGTGCAGTCGCTGATACAAGAAGGGACTCCACTTTAAAATAACCAGGTCCTTTGAAAGCTGGAGATATGCTTTCTTCTACCAAATCATCCCCTCCAAACGGAAGTATCTTGTGAGTTTATCAGACTAGTAAAGTCAACGTTATATCTCTGAATCTTGACTCTTACAGAGGCTGATATTTTCAGTATTTCTGAGTTTCATCTCTTGGGATAATCGTACTAATGAGGCTAAAAATTATTCTAATATAATCGGATTAAAAAAATAAAAGCACAAATGTCAAAGAAAAGAGAACAGGTGTTGCTAAACAGGTATTATGTTGTTTAATGAGTAGCTACTAAGGGAAGAAATAAGGTGGTTGACCAACAGCGAGAAACAGGATATGATCTCACCAACTATAACACAAAATTCATATAAATATTTCCAAATTGTTCCACATTTCCAGTTATTATTCTGAGATTGGAAGGAGGAGAAAAAGCCCTTTCATTCCAAACTAAAGAAAATTCACATGCCTAATGATGTACACTTGGAAAGTCATTCAAGTTTGCACTCTGGAAAACGAAAAAGAAGTCAACAATGTAAATCTACATCTAAAAAAAATTTATTCATTTACAAAGGAGAAGCTCAGTAAATAAGGTAAAGCCTCATATCTGAAATTCAAATACATATTTGAAAAGGAATCACACTAATTACAAAGAAAAAGGGAATATAACAGGAAAGAAATAAAGTTGTAAAAGATGTATTTTAATAGTTTAGCTTCAGGTGTCATAGTGTTTTGTTGATTATGGATGGGTGGTTGTCCCTCATTACTGCACAGGCAGAAGACATTGCTGTTATCAACTATAAAAACTCCTACATGATATAATATTTTGGTACTATAATCCAGTTTTCTAGAAAATTTTAAGTAAGATGCTGCTCTCTGTCTACAAGTCTGAAATATGTGTTCTTCTTCTTACTTCTTATATCCACTTTAACTGTTGTTACAGATAAACTGTATTATAATTTCCTGTTTATATCTCTGGAATTCTATTTGACTATAAATTATTTTAGGACACAGAATAGTTTTCATTTGTCCTTGTAACCGTATTTGTTACCAAAACCTGAAGCAAAAAATTACAGATGCTATATAGATTTCTGTGGAAACTAAAAATGTGACTTACCTGACTTTTCCCATACATTTGATAAACTAAACCATGTCAATCTATAAGAATACTAGAACTTTTTAAAAATTATAAAACCTATAGAAGAAAAATAATTAGTGTTTAATTTGTGATAAATGCATTATATTTTAAGATGTTGAATAACATTAGATTAATATGGAATTATGAACTTTGGAAATCGTTCCTCAAAATAGCTTCAAAGAAATAGATCAGTTTTGAAATCATTTGATATTCATAATTATTTGATTGAGCTTAGCCTAAAGCTGCCTCCTTACATATTTTAAGTTTAGCCTAAAGATTTTCCTGCATATAGTGAACTATAACCTAAATGGGGGTGTAAACAGACTGTAACCTTTTTGTTTCATTCATCAAGTTTTGACCAATTAAAGGGGGCCAAGTGTTCAAACCATGTTCAAATGAGGTAAAAGCTGTAACCAATCCAGCCTTTTCTGTACCTCATTTCTGTTTTCTGTCTATACTCACTTTCCTTTTTCTGTCTATACATCTTCTTCCAACACATGGCTGAGCTGGAATTTCTCTGAGCCTACTCTGGAAGAGGAGGCTGCCCTATTAACTATTATTTTTTCAAGAAATTCAGCTCTATTACATTTCATGTGGTTAAGAAATTTTTTAACATAACAAAAGTCATACTCTTTTTTCTGATTGTACAATGAAGAGATTTAAAAAATTTTAAGAACATGTGTTGTTTGAAACTGACTTTTCTATTGTTTATTGATAAACTTATTTGGAATGCTGCTTGCAATATAATTTTTACATAAAGGTTGTGGATGTAGAATGCACATAGGGCTACCTTTCCTTTATAAATACCATCTTAAAATGCAGAGGCTCTTCACTAGCTCTTTTATGACAGTTGGCCTGCAATAAATATTGTAAAATACTGCTTAATATATATCATTATGTTTTAAAATTGTCTCATTTTCAAAGAAAACAAATGTTTCCTGATTTATTCTCTCATATATTTACTCAAGAACTTTAACTGTGAGTCTATGTCAAGTCCCAAAGATACCATCAAATTACTCTTAGTTTATTGGTCACTAAAACAAAAAACATTATTACTTCTGTAGGGTCTTGGTAGCATATGACGAAGAGAGGTTACAGTTAGGATGCTTATAAGAGTTTGGGATTGATACAAGGTGGATTTTAAAAATTAGAATCCTAATCAGCATTTGCAATATACCATTTTACTAATAATGCTCACAGTGACTTGAGTTGAACATTTTGATGTGAATTTGAAGATTACAGCCATCTATTTCTCTGAGAAAAGAATGTTTACCCTGACTTTTCAAGGGTCTAGTGTTTGGATAAAAGGATATTACAACAGGTCTTAAATAATGTTATTGGCAACTTCATCTTGCAGGTGTTTTTTGCAATTTATCTTTCTGGATTAGAAATTTCTTGGAAGAATAAAGTCCCACCAATGTAGGTTTTTAATTAGAAATTTAACTTACTGTAACCCTTAAGCTTTTTAGCTGTAGGTTTTAGTTTGCCCCTGCTATCTTAATATGTACCTTTATGGAACTAACTGTCTATAAGAGTAGAAGACTAGATGTGTGACAAAGTCAAGGTCACATATAAAGTGTATAGGAACAGACAAATATTTCTTGCTGAGTTCTTACCTTTATATACAATTTAATTATAAATTTATTATAATATTCATTAGTGATGTGAGTCATAGTGATTTATCAATAAAGATTTAGCAAAATAAATACAGAAGAGACACTGGTGTACTTGTTTATTATTCAGTCAGTGCCTGTAAAGATTTTTCCAGTGTCCATATTTTCCTGTGTTGGTTACGGAACCACCTCTCTCTATATATTTTAAAATTCATTGTCATATGTGCAGTTGCTGGCTAGTTTGATATCATTCACATTGAAAAAAGGTAGCACAAGGCCATGGCATATCAGAATCCACATTAAAACAATTCAGATCTTATTGCCACGTACGTTTCCTTAACAACATTGTGAGTTACTCATTACACCATTACTCATGGGGCTGCGTTATCCAATGTGCAATCCATAAATATTGGCTTCTGTTGACTCACTGAATGTTTTTGACTATGGCATTCAATGACTCCATCAATTATGTAATGACCACAGACAATGTGCTAGATATTAAAGGTACAGAATAACTATATGATCAAAAACATTTATATAGCTTCTAAAAATTGATATTGCTTTGATAAATTTTACCAGTGGTGTTACTAGTCAAACCACTAGTCTATTTATGACCGGTTAAATCTATTGACATATTGCTTAACATTTTTTAGTTTTTGAAACCATTAGCTACCTAAATGAATTTTATTCAATGGATAACAAGAAGAGTTTCCTTAATTTTTCAATCATTTAAATATTTAACGAACATGGGAGGTTTTATCTTGTCCAATGTACTACACATGCACAAAGAGAAAAAAAAAGATTTGTTTCTGCTTTTGTCTGATTTGATATAGACTTGACATAATAAGAAATATGGTTAATTGCTATTTCAATATTTTATACATCTAGAAGAAAAATTAAATATTACAAATTCTACCTTATCATTTTGTGATCGAGGTAACTAAAGCCCAGAAATTTTAAATGAATTGCCTAGAAGAAGACACAGACCCTTTCAGCGGAAGGAAAAGAGATTAAACTTCAGTATTCATATTGGCTGGGAATGGTAGCTCATGCCTGTAATTCCAGCACTTTGGGAGGCTGAGGTGGGTGGATCCCGAGGTCAGGAGTTCAAGACCAGCCTGCCCAACATGGTGAAAGCCGGTCTCTACTAAAAACTACAAAAATTAGTCAGGTGTGGTGGCAGGCATCTGTCATCCCAGCTTCTTAGAAGACTGAGGCAGAAGAACCAGGGTGGCAGAGATTGCAGTGAGCTGAGATTGTGCCACTGCACTCCAGCCTGGGTGACAGAGTGAGACTCTTTCCCCCGCCCCCCCAAAAAAGTGAAACGCAGGCTATTATGACTCCAAAGCTAGTTCTTGACTTACTGATTAATATTTTGCTACAGGAAAAAGAAGACAACAAAAAAATTGGGAAAATGTGTCCGACATCAGTATCTTATCAAAATGGACTATTGGTTTTTGGTTGTCACACCTAGAGGGAAATAACCTTCCATTTTAATAGCACCAACAGAGAAATAGAGTGATTTATAAATGATGTCAACAATCTTTTTAGCCTCTACTGAAGGGACTAAGCAATATCTAGAGTTGCCATTCATTTATTAATTGTGGAGTCAAAAGAAATAGTTAAGAAAGTAAATACTGGTGAAAAAGAAAAGCAAACTTGAAAACAAACTGAGAAAATAATATTAGCTTAAGTCGAATGAAGAATATGTATAACATGATGTAAAAAAAAAATCCCAATCTAAGAACACTCAGTAATTTGGATATAACAGCAATTCAATGAAGAGCAGCATAGCAAGATCAGTGACTGATGGCAAATAGATATTGAAAAGTTGATTTAAAAATTAGGAGGATGATTATGGTGGCAACATCAAAGGATTCTAATTGAAATAGTGAAATACTCAGAATGAGAAATGAAAAGGCTGAAGTTATCAGAAATGCAATGTGATATAGCAATGAAAACTCTTTTCCTCATTGTTCTTTGTTAGAAGAGAGTAGCAGTCTGCAAAAGTTCTTAGGGTTTCAAATGTTATTCAAAGAAGGATCATATATGATAGAGCCATCAGAGGAATCTGGAAGATCTAGAGATGATATCTTAAAATGAAGATATTTTATGAAGTACAATTGGTTCAGCAACATATCAGTTGTACAGAGTTTTTAAAATAACATTTTAGTACAAGACAATTTTTCAATTTTACTTTAAGTTCTGGGGTACACGTGCAGAACACGCAGATTTGTTATATACAGATACATGTGCCATCGTGGTTTGCTGCATCCCATCAATCCGTACGGGACAATTTAGTCGCATTTTTGGGCATACGTGTATTATAGAAATATTCAAACTAATTTTTAAAGTTACTTGAAATATGTGTATTTGTGTCACTCTGTGGTAGATGTCTCTACTATTTAAAATGTTTCCTTAAGTGCTAGCATTGGGATTGCAATGGGAGCGGTAAGGAGGGACTGGTGGAAAGAGACCCACCAAGCCTATAACCCAAAATCTAGTAAACTTGGGGTGTTCAGGGAAAAAAAGCAATCAATCACCAAGGTTTAACTGCAATGGTGGAACTACTGGCTACTATAGAATAGTTGGGAAGAATAGCAAACATTAGATTTGTTTTAAAGACGTTCCTCGATCATCTATAATGACATTTATAGAATTGGACATGAGATTTAAAAAAATGCAGAAGCTAAATATGACTGACATGCAGTTTTTGTCATTATTAGCTTAAAGATCAGTGCTAATATTGAGAAAGACTCTTTCCTTAACCAGACAGTTTCCTCTGAGTTTTTGTTTGACTAGTCCTCGTCCTTGGGCCTTGATGTCAAGAGCATAGTTGGAGCAAAAATCTTGTTAAGTTGGTTTAGCAAGAAGCCTCACCCTGGATGTCTGCTCCCTCTCAATATCTAATCAAATTCCTCATCCTCCACCACCGCCAAGGGGTATGTGATCACCCTGTCCTGTTCTCAGCAAGAATCTTGTTCATTTAACCAGAAGGTTCCCTTACTCCTCATATATCCTTTTAGTAATTTTCGTCTACTGATCCTTTCTCTGTTCCTTGGCTATAAATCCCACTTGTTCATGCTGTGTTAGGAGATAAGCTCATTTTCCTCCCCTACTGCAAAACCCTATTGCAGTAGTCCCTTGTATAAAGTCTTCATTACCATCTGTAACAAGTGTCAGAATACATTTTTCTTTAACAATATCACTGGAAAAGTGCCTGAGGGAATTAATATAAATAAGCATGACAAAAATGACCTAAAATTAATACCAAGATGTTCACCACTAGGAGGTAAAGAGAGAATGTGGAATTATGTCCATATATCTTACAAAGCATTCAGTTTTTTTTTTTAAGCCTATTTCTCAGATATTATACAAGGAGCCTGTGGTGAGAAACCTGTATTTGAAGCCAAATAGTTACAGGTTAAAATCCTGTTTGTTTTTTTGTCTTATCTGTTGCTTCTTCCTGAGCATGATTTAGAGCCACTTCTCAGACTGGAGTTTCCTCATGTAAAGTAAAAATAATATCTTCCCTTCCTATACTAACAGTAATTTAAATGTTAAGGTTACATTTAATTAAAGCACTTAATTAGGAGCTCACAAATATAGGTATTATGGAACGCTCTGACTAGAAACCACTTTTCCTCTGATCTTAGAACTTTTGAAGACAAAATAGATGATGTTGGTTGGATCCTAATGACCCCCATGCATATCTAGGTTATTTCGTGCTGAAGTAGTAAAGACAATTGTCAATTCTTCTCTTGAATGAAGCCTAGTAAAGTTTTAAGATTAGAAATTTGGTCATCTATCACAGGTATGGAAACCATGGCTATGAAAATAGTGGATGACCCATTTGAAGATGTGGTATGGAACTTTAAATAGAATAACACATTATTTTCAGTCTTAAAATAGCAGTCCATTGATTCAGACCCCAACTCTCCGTATTTAAAGAGTACATGAAACTTTTTGAAGTGATCTATAAATATCCTGAGTTTGGAAAGATTTAATCTATCATTCTCACTTATATGGATAGCTGCCACATAATGATATGTAATACTATGAAATGGGAAATTCAGATTAGAATCTCATCTCTTATGAACTAAATCTTTTATTCCAAAATGAAAGTGTTGCATTTTTCAATGAAATGTGGTTTCTTCAATATTTAGAATTCAGTATCTGCAAAAGCCAAATTAAAAGGAGCTTAATTGTTAGAAGGGCAGTGTGAAGATGGCAATGGAAAGGAATAGAATATTTGGCTCATTTATTTTTCCCCACTTTCAATGACTCTCTTTTGTAATGATTATCTTTAGATCTCTGTATGGAACCTTTTTTTCTTCTCAATTATAAAATTCTAATCATTATCTGAGGTCTATGAAATGAAATAAATTCAATGCAACTCTGAATTATTCAGGGTAATGTTCAAGAGCTATTTACCAATTCTGCCATATTATAATATTTAAATTATAAAAATTATTTATATATTATAATTATATATTATATAATATACATTATTAACAGAATATCTATAACAATTTATGATAAACATACAGAATATAACTATTAATTATAATTATATATAAAAATTATAATTTGAATATGTCTAGTTTGAGATATATAAATTATATATAATTTGAATGTTATAATATGGCAGAATAGGTAAATACTTTTTGTAGTAAGACTGGATACCGAGATTCTATCCAACACTCAATTGCCTACCCTATGCACACATATTCAGCTACATTGCTATTCTTTTGTACTTGCATCCAGCTGCCTTAAACCTCATCCCTTGGTTTGAATTCCCAAAAATCACATACTGAAATCAGTTTATAATTTATATTGACCATGGAGGGGCACACCTCAAAAGCAATGTAAGCTGATGGACTATTTTCCAAAGCATAATTAATTATCATTATCATCATCAGTGCTATCCTTTGGCCCCTGTCTAAACAGGCCAAGGTTATGTTAAGATGGCTTATTAAATGAAATATGTATCTCTGCAATTAGATGGTTTATTACTCTCTTGAGTTTGATATTACCTATACTTAAAGGAGAGCTGCATTTTCTTACAATTTCTATCTTTCTTTCAGAACATGTTAGTTACCCATATTTTGGTGTCTTTTGCTCATGTGTGCTCTTTGTTATAATAAATGTATGCACCATACCAGGTAGTTGGTGAAAGTTTTCTTTCATTTGTTAACTAAGTTCGTTTTCATATCTGTGAGTACCAAAATATGAAATAAAGGAATATAAAGTTGAGAAAGAATTGATTTCCTGCATTTCTACATTAAAAAAGAAGTGTAGTCTAGCTGACAGGGTATTTGATCTGTTAGCTCTATATGATGCATGTAGATCAATCTACTTCTGACCTTCTCATAACAAATTGTTAAAGAAATTGTCTCTCTCTCTATATATATATATGCTTTTCTTTTAAATATAATTTTGGTTAGAGGAAACACACTAAAACTTCCCAGATGTGTATTCAAAGCATATGAGAGTTATGATTCTTACTAAGTTTGTTTCTAAATGTTTTAGGCACGTAAACTTTCACTGGAGAGGGCAAGCATAAACACCTGACAAAAACTCTCTGATTGGAGAAAATCACACAGTACCTCCGCTATCAACATCTTTTCTCTTTGCTAAATTTAGGAGAGAAGACAAATGGAAAGAATTTAAAACTAAGGCTTTGGTAATTAGCTATGACTGGAGCAATTCAAAGTTACCACTTTATGGTAATTCTGAATTGGTTTACGTTACTTAAAGCAAAATCTTCTCACATGAATCTATCATCCAATAAATCAGAGATATTAATAAACACTATTTAATACACAAAGCTTAATTGAAAATTAGAGTTATAGAAGATAAGTGCATCTAGCTGAGGGTGATTTTTATAGCCTACTTTGCAGAATATATACTCAAATTCAGAGAAAATATATCTAGAAGATATTTCTAGAAGCATACCCCAGTTTCCACGATGAAGCAGATCCAATGGCTATTTTGTTTTCCAACTCTAAGTAACAATCAACTCTTTCAAACAGAATTTGACAAAGAGTGAAACAGATCTATGCCCTCTTCCCTTATAGGAGCAAACTGAAAGAATATTCTGGGTTCATATATGTATCTTAATAAAATGTGTAAATTTTTACAAAAGACTATAACGACTTCCTTTCACATGGAGATCATAAACTCTTTTAATCTTTTTTGGGTATCTGGGAAGTTCCTATCTCAGAAAGTCTATAATAGCAAAGCAAAATGTCAGTCTTTTGCTCCTTCCTTCTATTTAAAAAGTTAAACATTTTTATTTGATTTATTTTTTAAAATGTTAATATTTTATGTCTATAGAATATTATAATGTCATCTACGGTATGGCATAATTACTCTCAGAAAGATACAGAATATAAAAATACCTGCTTATAATGAAGAAAACATGAAGAATTAAACAATCAAAAGAGAAGTCTATCTATAATGGTAGAAATAAAATAGAGGGGACTTTGATTAAAACAAAGAAACTCTGCTTTTTAAAATAGTATTTGTTTTGTAAATTTTGTTTTATTTGAAGTCATGCTAATATTGCATATAGTTATTATGCAATATTAAAATTAAAATCTCAAATAACACAATAAAAAGTAAAATGTAATTAACATACAAATATGCACCCAGCTGATCATATCCATAGAGGTGAAAATTACGCCAAATGGATTTAAAACACAGTAACTTGACTATAAATTTGTAATGGAACAAATATAGGTATAAATTTTTAAAATAATCATATTACTTTTGTTAGTGTTGGTCTTTTTATTTTGAGATGGGTGTAGGTTTTCTAAGGCATAAAAATAAAATAACTGTGTAATCTTTTAAATCTTTTGCTCCCAATGTCCTAGAAAAATGAGCTGCTCAGCATAGGTAAAGAAGATAGAAATATATAAGGTAAAATGGATTTAGTATAAACTCTGTAATCTGCATTTTAAATGGGAAGCATTATTATCATAATCTCATTTTGAATCTTATTTGGAAATAAGCAAAGAACAAAATAACAACAAAAGTTTTCTGTCTTTTTTTTACTAAAAACACCTAGAAAATATGATCTATCCCCTATTAATAATAGTTTTACCAAGTGCCAAGGTATTGAGCATAAATGACTTATTTAACTATGGATGAGATAGTATACAAGATGAGTTTGCAGCATCTGATATATCATATAACAAGGATGCTTTCAAAGACACAGGAATCTAATAGAAGTTTCCTCTGATAAAGGATGATGCATGCTTAATTTCACAACAATGTCAATCTATCAAATGTAATTATATCCATAATTTGACTATATTTCTTAAAAATAATTTATTTTCTGAAGCTTGAGGAAAAAAACTATTTTAAACCCATTTAATTCAAATAAAGAAGGATTTATTCTGTGTTTTTCCTTAGGAATTATACCACTTGGTAATCAAGCAGAAATTGATAATTTCTTTTAATAAGGATTTTGCAGATAGTATGTAAACAGTAAATATTTGGATTATAGTATTGTACTTTGACAATTTTCAATAAAATAATAAATCTATGCAATAATCACCAGTAGCTGCTAGCACCATAAAAAGATGGCAACCAGCTGATATGTTTTGCTTAATACAAAACACATCTTCTGATTAAAAAAATCACAACAGTGCACAGATGTGCTATATAATAATTTTGTCAAAATGTATAAAACCTGCATCTAGATTCATCTTTCAATGCATAAGGAATAGAGTGAACAGAGAACACAGTTTCATTATTCCACATAAATACAATCAACAAAATCTAGAATGTAAGAAATGCTATGGAAACAAAATTTTTCAAATGAGAAAACGAAAACAAAAGCAGTTTATTCAACAAATAAGTGGAAATGAGAGAAAGGGACAGAGGACAGGAAGGAAGAGAGAGAGAAAGAAACAAAAAGAGAAAGAATCTTTGGAGTTAAAAAAAAAACCTTAAAAATATTATCTACTTAAACATCTTCCTAAGTATGGTTAAAAATTTGTGACAATTTTGAAATGATTGGAAATGTGAACATTGACATTGAATATTAAAGTATTTGCAGATATTTCAGGTACACTAATGACTGTTACTATGCTTTCACAAAGGCTTACCTTTTGAATTTTTTAGAAATTTTCCATTATAAAAGTTAAAAACAGTGTTAACATTTAGAGAAAGTGATAGCATTGGATACTTATTTTATTGTTAAGGAAGATTTAATGCACTAGTTTGAGAAGAACAATTTAAAGCCACAAGGAGAGCTTCCTAAGAACACATTGTATAAAAAGGTATCCACTACCAATATGTATCCACTATCCACATTTCACTTCAAGTGAAAAGTGTCTAATTCAAATTAAAATTTAATGTGTTTTAAACACACAATGAATTTTTTTGTAAATTTTACATTATTGATAAATTATAATTATATATGTTATTTTGATATACGAATACAATGTGGAATGATTCAGTAAAGTTAATATTTATCATATCACTCATCATTTTTTATAGTGAGAAATTTGAAATTTGGTCTCTTAGTTACTTTGAAACACACAGAATAAATTCCATACACAATAAAAAAATGTAAAATGCCTTTTATAATTTTATATTGATTATATTTGACCTAAGATTTTGAATATAACAGTGTATGTAACATAGCTTATAATGTAAATTTCCCACTCTTCTTACTTTCTTAGTATGAAAGGAAATTGAAAATTAAATTAGACTAGAAAATTAAAAATTAGTTTTTAATTAATTTGTATTACATTTCTAGAGGGCAGTGCTGTTCTAGGTAATATAAGAAAGCAGGCTAAAAGACACTTTAATATAAGAGACCTTTTGAAGTGATTATAAGTGCTTAGGACATTTAAGTCATCAAGAAAGACAGGACTGAGTAACATACTCAGATAGCAGGATAAAAAGAAAATAATACACTCTATGCTTGATATTTTCTTATAAACATCATAGGACTGTAGCACCACATCATTTAAGATGGAGTTTGGCGGGTTTGTTTATCAGTAAATTTTATTGTCATAAAAGTTTAAACGCTAATTTGGAAACAAAAATAACACTTAAAGCTTCAAATAGAAACAATGCCTTGCTCATATTAATTTTACTATTCAAAGAAAAGAACATTTAGAGGCCGTCTTTATAGATAATTTACTAAAGTAACTTTCCTGAATTGACCAAAACTTACACCTTAAATGTAATCATGCACGATTGCATGTATGTACCAACATGTAAAAAATAATTATGACTCCTTTCTCTCAAAAAGTATACAATTCATTCTACTTTCTGTTGCTCTCTTTCTCCCTCTCTACTTATCTGTGCACAGAGGTCACACTGAATGTGCTCTTAACTGAATCTGAATCCCAACTCTATTTATATGCTCTACGTAAGTTCCCCGACCCTCTGGACCCAAGTTCTGACTAGTTGCAAAGCACTGGGATAACATTATCTACTGTGATTTTTTAGAAATATGTGACTATGAGAGACAGAATGTTTTGTCAAACATGGCATCGAAATCCATATAAAACGGAGGTCTTTAAGACAATGCTACCGTGTAACCAACGTTTAGACTTTAAAACCTTGACCTTTTTTCAAAATGTCAGAAACTTTACTTCTGCATCTGACACTTCATGAGGAGGCAAAGGTTACTGATAAAAAGTCCTGGCATGTAGCAATTCTGACAGTGCATGAACTGTGCTCACACAACAATGTGGAGATAGAGAACCTTGTGTGAAGAATGAAAGGGAGCAAGCAGAATCTTCAAGCAGCTGTTTTGACGCAGGTGAGGGTGAAGTTATTTTAAGCAGCAAAAGGAAAGTTCTTTGGGGATTCACGGTAACAGCCTCAGTCAGCCCTGCTCTGTGTCTGGATTATGGGATGGGATATAATTGCAAGTGTCAGGCGAGACTGGTATTCAACCGCCGAAGGCTGAAATTTTCTACTTGAGCAACTTCCCAAACCTATGAGATAGAGTTTACTATTCAAGTCAAAGCTCAGGTATACACAACAGACAACCATCCGAAGTCTTAACAGATTAACACTGCCCAGTGTGGCCTTCACTTTGAAAATGAAAATCATCACTATCAGCATATATGCCCATCTACTTGTCTACAAATTTTCAAAGCTGGTTTACTAACACAGAAAGGAAAGGAATGTCAGGCATCTCTGGGTTTACCACAACACAGTATGGACCCCTTGTTTTCCATCTTTGGATGTAAGTCTTCACAGGTTAGAGAATCAAAAGTAGTATTAAAATTACATAGTAATGATGAATAGGGGTCCTTGGCTTATTAAAAAAGAAAATCACACCATTCCAGACAATTGACTAGAGCTTTGTAAAAGAAAAAGGAATATAAATGTGAACTTACCTAATTCTCACATAAATAAAAGTAAACTTGAATATCTATAGGGTCTGTGTTATAAAACAGAAAGGAATAAATTCTACTGGCTAAGCTCCCTCAGAAAACCAATTGTCTTCCTTCTATTTCTTTCTTGCTTGGCTGCCATGACTGCACTACTACATAGAATGACGGAACTAGATAATTATTTGTAGGCTGCATGATCAAATAGAAAAAGTGGGGTTGCATTTTCATCGTCCAAGGAGTAGCCTATTGTTCTACATACTTCTTTGCATGGCGGTGTTAAAAACTTTCCATCAAGTATTTACTTCTATGCATTGCTGAAGAACACAGGGAATGTATTTGAGGCCAATTCAATTTTTAATTCATTTACAAAGGAATTCTAAATAAATTACTGTTCCACGATTCTTGCATTTTCTTAGGAAAATCTCTTTCCTAAGAAGAAATAAAACTAGAAAGAACATTTCAACTTCATTTATATCAGCTTCTCACATCCTTCCCCTTTGGCACCATCAGTGTAAACGCATCTTATTCTATTTCAGTTTTCATTGGCATGGAAAAGGACTAGCAGTTCTTTTCTGGCAGCTAGCAAAACAGAAAATACAGCAAGTCAGTTATTAAAATTTAAAGCACTCTTTTTTTTTTCTTGGCAATTGTAACTGTGACTCACAGTTCAGGAGAGTGTTGAAAATGTAAGTGTGGCTTCAAATCATAAAGTTGCCTGCTTAAGACTAACAATTTCATGAACTCGAGTTGGCTCCAAAAAATAAATATAAAGGAAGTTCATTTCCTATTCTAAATTATTTTCTAATCTCTGATAAAACCTTCAGGTATAATCCTAAAATACACAACATAGGACTTGTTTCTTATTTAAAAAAAGAAGAGTGGAAAGAACATTACAAAAATAACTTTATTTAGAGGGAAGCTGTTGTAAAGTAGAGCCTGCCTGCTATTTCGAGATGCAATACAATTTCCTAGATTTTATATTATAAGCATCAACTTGAGGAGAAACAAAGAGAAAATTCAGTGCCAAATCTGCCCATTGAAAAACACATATCCTCTCAAGAATGATGACCTATAATTAATGCCAATCATTTGAGAAAGATTAGAAATGGCGAACAGCACTCCAGAAGAATAGTGTAGTGATTTCCACCCACCATTTTGATGGAGATCCACTGTAATTAGATTCAATTCAAAACCAGGTTTGGGGATAATGAGGATGATGAGGATGGTGACTCAGACCACTCAAAAACACAGTTTGAGTAAAGATGATTAAAAAAAATTATGAAAGCCAATGAGATACTCAAATTAGTTTGAAATGATTACTGAAATAATTATCTATTATAATCTTCTCTCTAAACTTATTTTCATCTCATTGTATCTGCCTTGGCAAACTTCAACGTTAGATTAAACCCAACTAATTTTCTTCACACTCAGCATTCATACGTAGCTAATGACTACAGCTAGATGGCTTTATATATGGAGAATTTACCAAATAAACACCTTGGTAGACATTCAACAGTGCTTTATTTATCTTACTATATTCCTCTTGTTAACTACTCTAGCACCCTGCAAAATAACATATTCAATGTTAATCTAATTATTTATAGCTGCATAGCCAACCACCTTCAAAACTTAGTGGTTTCGATTAATAATTTAATATATTTGTCTCATAATTCTATGGATTTCCTTTGTTCAGCTTAGGAGTTATCTCTTTTCTTTGCATACTGATAGTGTCTGGGGATGGAGTCATCTGAATTCTTAACTGAATTGCTTAACTGAAGCTTACATGAGTTGGCTTCAATGTGTTTTCTCACTCACATGTTTGGTATTTTGTTGCTCCTCTTTAGCTCTCTTTGTATGGCATCTGATCTCGGTATCACTCCTCATGGCTTTGGTTTCTTGTAACATGATAGACTCAGAACAACCACACTTCTGATATGATTCTGTCCTCCAAAAGGAGAATCAAAGCTGAATTTCCCATTACAGGCTATATGTGAGACTGGCAGAGTCATTTTGGCTGTGTTTTACTGGTGAAAGCAGTCACTGTAACTAGTGAGATGCAGGAAGGCTGAAAAATAGACTTCAATTCTTAATTGAAAAGTGGTAAAGTCACAGAGCAGAAGAGCATGTGAGATGGGAAATACTGTTTAGTGCCTCTTTGAAAAATACACCTGCTATCCATTCACAATTATTTCAAATTTCTCAATGTCATCCCTACTTTCTTCCTCATCAGTACGCCATTAGCCTTATAAATGCTGTCACTTCTTACTTTACAGTGAACATTGAAGTCATAAGGTGGATGCCAACTCAAATTTTCACTGACAACTTTGTAAGGGTTTCAGCATCTGCACTCACCTCTTTCTTATCTCTCCTATCATTAATGGAGGATATATGCTTTTAACAAAGACTCAACTCTCCATATCTTCTGTAAATTTCATCCCTATATTCCTTTCTGGCACCTTGTCCTGTTGCTTAACTGCTTCTCTCCAAGATCCTTGACTTCCAAATTTCTACTATTTAATTATATGTTTACAAAACATACAATTTTCTGCCATCATTAAAACAAACAGGCAGACATTCAACAAAATAAAGCAGAAGCTTCTTGCTCTTCAGTGTACCCACTCAGTATCCATGAGGACATAATCTTACTTGTTTCCTGGATTTTACCATAAAAGTTTTTGAAAGAGTTGTCACCATTTACTTTCTCCATATATTCTAAAGGAGCTTGTTCCAGGGTCAAAAACAAAGTATCTGGTTTCTAAATCTAAAGGATACTCGTTGGTCTTTATCATATTAGAAATCTCAAGCTACCTTTGACAAAATAGAATATTTATTGTGGCTTAAAATACACTGAAGTATTGCTGTTTCTGATTCAATATCTTGCAATGGTTTATAGAAAGATAGCACTTTCTGAATTTAGTTAAATTTGCCCCACGGCCTAGAGAAGAATCGGCAGGCAGAATCGATGACCTTTTCATCCAATGTAAAGGGCTCAGTTAGGTCAGGTTCATTGTGTCTGGTTTCCTTATCCTTTAAGATGATTTCTCTCCCAGGAATTTCCTCAGTCTCTTAGTAAAATTCTTTTGGTTCATCCCCACTAGTGCATTAGAGAACTTTGAATCACAGTTTAGGTTAAGCTTGCACCAGCAATATACTGGGTGAATTAAAAATGTATACATATGTCATTCATGAAAACATATGGGTCAGTGGAATCAGCATAGTCAAGTTAATAAATACTAATAAACTTTCATCTCCTTAAAATGTAAATGGTCATTATTTAACAAAAGTATTTGGCCAAGTAAAGGATGATAAAAGATAAAATCAAGTGTCTTAAGGCTTTAATTGGAAATAAAAAATTAAAAATGTATCAATAACCTGATCAATTTTCATGAGTTGTTTAAAATTTAGCTACGGGAACAAATTCATGAGCCTTTAAAAAATTCTATAATTATGTTTATAATGGGTAAAAACCTCAAAAGTGTATTAAGTTATCTTTTTCTTGTATAATTAAACAACTGTGGCATACTGAATTGTTCCGACCTCAATCAACTCTTTGATTTAATGCTTCACTGCAATTCTAGCAGGTGGAAGTAGAAATCAAAAATAAAATTTGGTACATTTTGTGCTCTGAAATAGACTGTGATTATGAGTTCTTTTATAAAATTTAGTAAATAAGAGGGAAAAAAAACAAAAACAGAAGCTCTGTTGGCTGGCTATTCAGAAATATCAGAAAAAGCAAGAATTTAGAAACCTGATTAGGATTCAGAACACTCAATAAATCACTCTCTTTGTTGAATGATGTTAGAAGCTTAAGAAGGTTTATGGGACCCCTATTCACAGAACATGCTAATATTTGGTTCATTATTACTTATATTCAAGAAGAAATGGTGATATATAATCATTCTAAAATATTTGGGTTTTTTTTTGTAACACTATATCTCTAAGTTACTGCACATATAAATCATGAACATGTAATGAATAACGAATTAATATCATTTAATTCTATATTTGCATTATCATTAATTAGTAAATTTAGATCATTATTTGTGTGAACCATACATTTCCTATTGTATATTATGAGATATTTATGTAGTTACATGTGAATATAGACACAGAAACTTGAGAAAATCAATAAGAATAAAAATCAAATAAACAACTAGAAAATTAAGACTTTTGAGAAACTGAGAAAAAAAAATCTTAAATTGTACTTTTGGTTCTGGGGTACATGGGCAGATCATGCAGGATTGTTGCATAGGTACACACATGGAAATGTGGTTTGCTGTCTGTATCTCCCCCATCACCTATATCTGACATTTCTCCCCATGTTATATCTCCCCAACCTCCCTGCACCCCACTGTCCCTCTCTTAGAACCCCAAAACAGACCCCACTGTGCGATGACCCCCTCCCTGTGTCCATGCGTTCTCATTGTTCAACACCCACCTATGAGTGAGAACATGAGGTGTTTGATTTTTGTTCTTGTGTAAGTTTGCTGAGAATGATGGTTTCTAGATTCATCCATGTCCTTACAAAGGACACAAACTCATCATTTTTTATGGCTGCATAGTATTCCATGGTGTATATGTGCCACATTTTCCTTGTCCAGTCTATCATTGATGGCATTTGGGTTGGTTCCAGGTCTTTGCTATTGTAAACAGTGCCTCAGTGAACAGACGTGTACATATGTCTTTATAATACAACGATTCATAATCCTTCAGGTATATACTCAGTAATGGGATTGTTGGGTCAAATGGAATTTCTATTTTTAAATCCTTGAGGAATGGCCACACTGTCTTCAACAATGGTTGAACTAATTTACACTCCCACTGACAGCGTAAAACTGTTTCTATTTCTCCACATCGTCTCCAGCATCTGTTGTCTCCAGATTTTGTAATGATCGCCATTCTAACTGATGTGAGATAGTATCTCAGTATGCTTTTGATTTGTATTTATCTAATGACCAGTGATGATGAGCATTTTTTCATATGTTTGTTGTCCTCATATACGTCTTCTTTTGAACAGTGTCTGTCCATATCCTTCAACCACTTTTGAATGGGATTGTTTGATTGTTTCTAGTAAATCTGCTTTAGTTCTTTGTAGATTTCATGTATTAGCCCTTTGTCAGATGGGTAGATTAAAAAATTTTTTTCACATTCTGTTGGTTTCAGTTCACTCTAATGATTGTTTCTTTTGCTGGATATAACTCTGGAGTTTAATTAGAAAATTGAGAAGTTTTATGACAAGAAAATTTAGAAAATGAGGAAGACAATGATGCAAAATATTAGAAATATTACTTTATGTACCTGTTTTTGTGTTTTCACAGAACTTACAGCAACTGTCTTTGGGAATATAAGTGTCTATGAAATTTAATTCATATATCAGATACTTCAAATACTAAGAGTATCTATATGGTTTTGAAAATTCTAAAAGTTTTCAAACAATGTGAATATATTAAAGATTTTTTCCTAATAATATTTTAACTATGTGTGTATATGTAACATGGTATACTTACATACTATAGCATACTATATATACACTCACAGTATATGGAGTATAGTATATGGTATACTATGCTTTATATATTATGTGAAAAGTATAGTATATACTATACCCTATATACATAGTTGATAATTTACCATATATACTGTATATACTATGTATATAGTATATATAATATATACACATATATATGGTATATACTATATTCTATATACTCTATATACATAGTATATATACTATACTTTATATGCTGTATATACAAAGTATATATACTATATACTGATAGTATATAGTATGTATTACTTTATACAGTATACATTATACTCTAGTGATTAAGTACCCATTTTTGTGTTTTTACATAACTTACAGCTACTTTCTATGGGAAAATAATCATAAAATATGTCTATAAAATTTAAGGCATGTATCAGATTATACTGCAAATACTATGAGTATCTATATAGTTTTGAATATCCTAATAGAGTATCATATATATACACTATACATTATAGTGCATACTATATGCTGTATATTATACTCTATATAAAGTAGTATATATGTACAATATAGTACATGCTATATACTCACACTATATACAATACTCTATGCTCATAGTATATACTATCTGTATATACTATATGTAGATTGTATATAGATAGTATAAACTATACATTATAGTAGTGAATATTTCATCACTTATTTAGTTGCTGTTGTATAAGAATGGTAGGATGAATGCTACAGTCTTTCCCTTTCTTTCTCAGTTTACAGAGGCATTGGTTACCTAGTATTCACCAAATGTGTATAAGGAGTTTTCATTGTTAAAAAAATATTATTTTTCATTGGTAATTAATTTTAACAAATGTTTCAGTAACATGAAGTGATGAAGTATACAACTATTGTATTACTATAGCATATAGTATACTATATACTATTTACTATATATATATATATATATATATGCTAAACTCTACTACATAAACACACATATTATACAAATTATACTATACACCACCGTATCCTATACTATATATACACCTATAGTTATAGTGTATAGTATAGTATGCTATAGTATATAGTACAGTATTATATACACACACATAGTTATAGCATATAGTATAGTATACTATACTATAGTATATTTAACACTAAAATGTTAGAAAAAAATTTTAATATACACATATATGTATACACACATATACATATATAAATATGCATATAATGTTATTTACTTTTTATTTATATCTAAATTTGTGCTGTGGCTGTCTTTCATGTCACGTTTTTGTGAGAAAATATTTGAAGAATCAGTATTATGGTGAACTGTTTGAACTCTCTGGTAACTTTTTTTATAATAAGAGAACAAAAAAATATAGAGATCATAAAAATCAGCTAGGAAAGAACTGATTTGGAAAGAGAATAAAGACATATGCAACATAAAATTTAACCAACCTAATTCATATTTAAGCTTTTTTTCCAGCTAGTTATGCAGCAGATAGAAAAGCATAGGCTATAGGAATTTGTTGCAAATGATTTTTTAAAGAGCATTAGTTAGACATATTATTCAAACTGAAATAGCTTGAGAAATCCATAATATTAAGTCTTTAAGTGAAGAAAGACAAATTTGATAAGTTAATACACTTTTTGTGTCTGATAGTTAAGTAAGTCCAATAGTAAAGTCTCTACAATTAAACCATTCTGGGTCTAAATCTGTTTGTCAAGTTTTATTTTGTGATAGTGGACAAATTGCTGAGTCTTTGTTTTTTAGTTTTAGATATTTTTATCTATAGGAGAGGCTTAGCAATAGCACCCAGTTCATGAAGTTTTTAGGAATATTACATAGCAAATGGAAATAAAGCAGTTATTCTAATGTCTGACATAGGAAACAGTCCAAATAAATTGTTAGCATAGCTTTAATCAATTAGCTACTTCATGTATTCCAAAATTACATGATTCAAATTTACTTTCATATAGTAATTACTTAGCTTGCCTCTCCTCACCTTTGGTTAGTTACTATCCTTGTGTTAATTTCTTCCACTTTCTTGATCCTTTTTCTCTCTATTGCCCTCTTATATCAACAGGCAAGGCTATGACATGATTACTACTGACTAAATAATGCCCCTGCCCAAATTCATACGTTGAAGTCCTAACCCCCAGCCCACCTCAGAAGGTGACTGTAATTGGAGAGAGGGCTTTAATGAGGTACGTAATGTTGGAGGAGGTCATCTGATTGGACCCTAATCCAATATGACCTGTGATTTTGTAAGAAGAGGCAGAACCACTACAGACGCTTGCTCATAGAGAGGTCACATGAGGACACAGCAAGAAGGCAACCATCTTCTGCAGGACAAAGAGAGAAGCTTCAGGAAAGAATAACCTTGATGACACCTTGATCTTGGACTTCCACTCTTAATCACACAGAACTGCACCATTTCCATACTGAAAACTTTAACATTTTTATGTCTATTTATTGTCTCATCCCTCCTCTTTATCCTATGATCATGTTTGGTGCGTTTGAGATTTGCCTTCATCTGATGATGTATTCTTCAAAAATTTTCCAAGTATTAGAGATTTTCATTCTACTTTTAGTCTTCATTTTTTTTCTTATTCTGTCTACATTGAACCATGTCAGTTGTCCTACTCAGAGCACCCTTGATTTTTCTCTGATCTTTAATGAAACCAAACATAAAACTTGATGTGTTTGAATGAATCTTTATTCAGCTACCACTGCAACACTGCTAACAGTTGCAAAGGAAAGTTGTAAATATAGATGATTGTCTACTTAAAATTCCTGTCTCTCACAATTAGGTAAATCCTTACTGTTAATTCCTACTCATTTAAATTATTTTCCTTAATAGATAATCTAATATGTCCTTTTCTATTTTTCTTAAGCTCCCAAATAAGAGTTGGGTTCCTTCCCTCCCTCCTTCTATCTCTCCCTCCCTCCCTCCCTCCCTCCCTCCCTCCGTCTCTTCCTTCCTTACTCTATTTTTTTCTCTTTCTCTCTCTCTTTTTGTTGACAGTGTTTTGCTTGGAAATCGGGGCTAGAATACAGTGGCGTGATCGTAGTTCACTGCAGCCTCAACCTGCTGTGCTCAAGTGTTCCTCCCACCTTAACCTCCAGAGTAGCTGAGAACACAGGCACAACCATGTCTAGCTGATTTTTGTGTTTTTGTAGAGATCGAGTTTTGCCATGCTGTCCAGGCTGGGTTCAAAGTCCTGAGCTCAAATGATCTGCCTGCTTTGGCTTTCCAAAGTACTGGGATTACAGGTATAAGTATAGCACCTGGCTGAGTTTGTCTTCTGAATAGCTTCTTCAACACACTGCATGAGACAACAGCTTGTCTATTTAAATGTACATAAGTACACACATGCACATACACACAACAGTAGTGAATTTTGTCAAAGAGCTCACAGAATTTCTGTAAACTGCATTCTACCTACCATATTTATTTTGGTTTCCCAATATTGTATTTTATTACTTTCCACCCTTCCAAATTTCTCTTTATGTCACCTTTGTAGAGTGATTGTTCTATTAGAATGTATCTGTGGATCTGAATGTTAGCTTTTCTATACAACCATTTATCTTATTGTTTCATCTACGCCACATACAACAGCCAAGAACATATCCTACCCGACTTGTGTACCCAGGCCAGATACAGGAAGCAACACACTGGTTCTCTGGGCCAGTGGGAGAGGCTAAGACTTCTCTCTACTGGGGAGATCATTTACTTCACTTCCTCATTTCATCCTCTCACCTTCAAAAGCTGGCCTGGTTTGCTAATTCATTGAAAAATGTAAAACATATGTTTAGTACAAACTTCAGAACTTCCTTTATGCATGAAACTTTCCTTCATCTTCTTCCACCTTCTCTTCATTCTGTTCTATCTTTGAGTGAGAAGTTGCCTGTCACTTTCACCAGAGCCAATTCCTCCACTTGTATCCTCTGTTCAATCTATGCTATGTCTAGGGCATTTGTTCCATTATTTCCTTATTCTGACATGCTTCTCAAAACCTTCTCCATGGAACACTTTTAATTACAAAAATGCTTATGATTTTCTAGCCTTCAAACCCCTTTTCTCTTGCTATCACTCTAATATGTCTTCTCTTTTTCATTATAATTGACATCAAATCTCTGTGCCTAACTTTCACTACTTTTTCATCTCACTCCTTTTAACATCACAGCAATGACTTCACAATGGCAACTTTCATAGCATTTCCATAATCTTCCTTCTCAACTAGTCAGTACTGTTTTATAAAAGGTTGTACTTTTCTGCTTTTCAATCCTATATGAGACACTGTGTAGTCTCATATAGGATTGAAAATGTCTAATGTCTGATGTAGGAAAGAGTCCAAATAAATTGTTAACGTAGCTTTAATCAATTAGCTACCTCATCTATTCCAGTTATATGATATAAATTTATTTTCACAGAGTGATTACTTAGCTTGTCTCTCTTCACCTTTGGTTAATTACTATCTTTATGTTTATTTCTTCCATTTTCTTTATCTTTTTTCTCTCTATTCCCCTTCTTGCCTGTAGAGGCAAGGCTGCAACATTCCTGTATATCCTATATAAGAGACACTATATAGTCTCTTTATAGGATTGAAAAATTTTGCAGAACAGCTAATGGGAGTCACATTCTAAAAATTGCTTACTGGGAAATAAGTAGGCTAAGGAAAGAGAGAATTGAAGCCCACTGACTTTAAGAAAGGATGGAGATTCAGAATTTAAAATGAGGATGATTATAAGAGAGTATATGTCTCATCTGAGTCATTTGGCCTTATGCGATGATTTCATAGAATTTATTAAAAGATAATGAGATATTAAGAATATAACAACAACAACAACAAAAAAGAAGTCTGTTACACTGATAACTCTATGAAACACTGAAGCATAAATAAGAATACATTGGTTCTGCAATAGCAAAGGAACAGAGTGACTGGAAATCGTCCTATTTCACAAACTATTAAAACGTGTTCATTCTGCATAGAACTTATAATACAATTAATGTATGCGAGTCCATTATTTTGTAATGAAAAGAATGAGAATGTCCACACACATTTTTGGATTTTTTTCCTGGGGACAATTATTCAAATAAAAAGTATCTTCAACTTTAGACGCAGCATTGACACCTAAGAATTTCTACAAAATAAGTAAAAGTGAAATCATGTAAAGGTATATGTACAAGGATGTTAATTTTTTTTAAAGAAATATTTTCTTTTCTTTTTTTAATTATTTTTTTTTAATTTTATTTTTTATTGCATTTTAGGTTTTGGGGTACATGTGAAGAACATACAATATTGTTGCATAGGTACACACGTGGCAGTGTGATTTGTTGCCTTCCTCCCCTTCACCTATATCTGGCATTTCTCCCC